>RJWT010000218.1:0-80154 GCA_004365215.1 Cuniculus paca | reverse complement strand
GTAACCCTACAGCTTTGACATTTGTCTACTTCTATCTCCCTCATCGTGACCACCAGTCTGGCCCAAGCAACTGTCATCTCTTGTCTAGATTCTTACATCACCTTGTTAGTAATACTCCCTACATTCATTCCTGTCCCTGTCCAAATGTTGATTGCATGACAGGCAGAGGGACCCTGTCGAAATGGAAATCTGTTTGCAATTCAGCCTCCTTCCTCCTTGCACTCTACTGCTAGAGTTTTTAAAAAGCGTCTTGCTACTCTTAGATTAAAAGGAAAACTCTTTAATGTCTCCAGGCCTGTATGATCTTCTGAGTCATTTGCCTTCCAACTATACCTTATTACCTTTGCCCCAGGGCCTTGACTTATGCTATTCCTGCTGCTTGGAATGTTTTTCCCTCTCTCCACCTATGGTGAATCCTTCCTCAGCCTGCAGACTTCACTGCAGCGATCTCGTCAAGAAAGCTGACTCAGATTTCTCTGACAAGGTCAGATCCCCCTATTACGAGCTACATTCTTTGTTGTAGCATTTAGCCCAGTGGAGGTCTTATTTGTATAACTGATTTATGATCCTTGCCCAACAGTCTATATGCTTCATGAAGGCAGGAACTCTTAGTAATTCTGGCCTATGTTTGTAAGGGAATTAGAGACTCCAAAGAGAAGCTGCTACAATTCCCTTCAAAAGTAAGTGCTACAATGGAAAAAGATTAAGGGCCTTAAGACAGAAACAGAGCCAAAGGGTAGTCTAATATTTGTATCTGCAAGTCCTTACTGTTTAATGAGTCAAAGAGTCAGTCTGCCACAGGATGCCTCCTTTCTGCAGGCTTTGGAGATGGGTGACTACTCTGACCATTTGAGCCACATGGGTTACGGCGTGGAACAGCTCTCTCGTTGGCCCTTTGAGGAACACAGCTTATGCTCCTGAGCAACCCTACTGAACATAAGCTCAAGGCTGCCTAAGAAGGTAATGAAAAGTCCATCTGTTCTACTGAGCATCAGAGAGCTGATCACAACTGCAGCACTTAGAGCTGAGATGATATAGAGAAGATCCCCAGTGTATCCATCTTGAGTGTCTGTTCTTTAATGCTCACCATGGCCCAGGTCTCTGGTGCTAGAACTTCAAAAGTAACCCCGAGTTGGTTTCCAATGTTCTTTCTTTTGTTAACCTCATTCTGAATTATTCTTACTTTAGCCCACTTTGAACTTTTAATTTTAACTTGCTTTCTCTTGATACAGCTCAGTGTGCCCCAAAGCATAATCAACCCTTTTGAGATGTCAGGGATGTTTTAAAGTAAGATAAGTTTTTCCCTTCTCCTCCCTCTATTGAGTGATTTGGGCTTGTTGCTGACCTCCAACTACAACACACTTGAGAAGTGTGTTTTGATACAGAGTGAGAAGCTCAAGTCATTCTGGGAACCGCTTAATTATATAAACTGAAATCAAAAGAAAGCTGGCAAACCCAGAGGCTACTCATTAATCCCCTCTTGGCATCAGTAGAAAACAAAACAAAAAACCAACTTCCTGGTAAAGTAAGTAAATATGTTTTCTGAGGTAATCAAAGCTTTTAAAAGCCTTATTCCATCTCCTCCTCCCTTAATCTCCCTTGAATGTCTAAAAAGTTACGGTCTTGTGATAGCAAGTAAAATAATAAAATTAAGAAAGAGATTAAGTGTCATGGCCATTTAGGGTAAGAATAGTTAATAATGACCTACAAGCTGAAAGGACCACACCATGGATTTGAGATTTGCATTGAACACCAGTTTCCCAGAGGACCAACCTTCCTATCTTCACAAGGAAGCTAGGCCCGCCCTGTCCCTCTCACAAATCGTGATGGATAGATAGCCAGAGGCTTCCTCCCAGCAGCGCCACATGTCCTGCCAACTGGATTTGTTTGGACACACATTCTCCATCATTTGTGAGATGTTTATATGTGCAAAGATTCTATCACTTTCAAGTCAATTTCACATGAGTGATCAACAAAAGACTAGACTTGGAACACGGTGCCTTTGATGCACCAGTGACGGCATGAATGATTTCTCCAATGTACCATCTCCTTTTCCCTTTCATGTCCAAATCATCTAACTAATCAGTTCAAGTCTTTCCTGAGTGCTCAGCCCTCAGCTAGGTGCCTGGAAGATATGGAAAATGATACAAGTCATGGCTTTGGTTTCCAAGAGCAAGGAATGGATCATGGAGAACAACGGAATGCAACACAAGATGCTGTATCATATATACTAAACTCTCTGGAACTGAATCAGACTGTGAATCCTGTGTATATGGCTTGTATCTTCTCAGCTCCCAAAGAGAATGATCATTTGTCAGAGGTGCAGGAGATCTAGGGATGGAGGAAGAGGGAAGAGAGGGAAGAGGAAGGGGAAATTAAAATGATTAACATATGACGCACACATGCACCAACCCCCCATTGTGAATGTATTCATGATGTATTGTAAACATGGTCTAATAAGAAATAAAAATTTAAGAAAGGGAATGAAAACAAGTTACTCTCTTTCACAGCCAACCACTTTGGGAAACTCACCTCAATAAATCTTATTTCCCCAGTAATGATTGTTAAGAGACAAAGAAAGAACAGAACATTCTAAAAAGAAAGACCTTTTTTTCTAACTCAAGACTCATCTGTCAATTCAGAGAAAATCAGTCTCGTTTGAATAATAAAGATCATTAATAATATAAATTTTCCTATGTAATAACGACAACAATCACCTTAACAATGTTCAAAAAGCCATTCTCACATGTTCCTGGCCCCTTTTAAAAGGCCTTCTTCACCTTCTACCTCCCATTGTTGAAGGTGCCACTCAGGTGATGACATCGATGTGACCTTGCACCAAATTCAGAGTTATTGCAACCGAATCCCTATAATAACGACCAATTCCATCACCAACAGAATTCTAGGAAATATAAAATGAGATTTCATATGGCTGTTTATTTTTTTTCCTGAATAAAATGCATTATTTTTATTCATTTTTAAAAAGCTACTTTACTGTATTATGATCAACATACAAAAAGCTGTGAATATTTCATGTACGGAACTTGATGAGCTCGGGGACAAGTATACACCAGTGAAAGCAATCACAATCTACACCATAAACACATCTATCACTCCTGAAAGCTTCTCCTACCCTCTTTATTATTTGTGTATGTGCAGTAGATCACAACAGAAGAATTACCCTTAGCACAATTTTAAGTACATAATACAGTAGTACAAACTCTAGTCTAGAATGTACTCATCTTAGGTAACTGGAACTTGACCAGCACTTCCTTGACAACTCCCCCCATTTCCCATCCCTAGCAACCACCATTCTAGTCCCTGGAGTTTAGTTTAGTTTTGTTTTGTTTTGTTTTTTGAGACAGGGTATTCAGGCTGTAGTTCAGGCTGGTCTTGAACTCACTATATAGCCTAGACTGGCCTTTAACTTGCTGTGATCCTATTGCTTTAGCCTCCCAAGCTCTAGGGCTACAGGTACACATGAACACACAGGCAAGTCACTGCTTTTCGGAGTTTTAACTATTTTAGTTTTATCATATAATGTGACATCATGTAATATTTGTCTTTCTGTGTCTGTCTTATTTCGCTTAGCATAACACCCTTCATTTTTTTATGCATATTATTACAAATAATAGAATTTCCTTCTTTTTAAAGGCTAAATGGTATTGTATATAGATGTGGCCTTTTCTTATCATAAGTAAGAAAGGGCAGAGTTAATTCTACTTTTAGTCAAAGGAGAGATACCTTTTTTCTTGGAAACCCTTATCACAATGACAATTGGCCAGATAGTAAAACTTCCACACTGCAGTCTGCTGGTTGAGAAGGTATAAACTTTATTCATGCATGAGTATTATTTGTTTCTAATTATTTAAAACTATACTGATTTGACTTAAACCATTTGGCCCAAGTTTAATGTGACCTAAAACTGCACCCAACTGACTCTCAGCAAAGCTCAAATAAACATTTCCTGCTTCTGATTAAAGCTGCACTTAACCCAGGGAACAGCCACAAGTCACTGCCTTGGTGGCCCCTACGCTTCCATCTGGGTGTGAAAGCCAGAGCAAAAGGAGAAGTGTTTCAGTCCAGTCAATCAGACACTTCCACTGCTATAGGGATCGTTTGTGCCTAATGCAGTTTCTATCCCACCCCATGATAGTAAGCAGCCCCCAGCCAGAATCCATCTCACAGGCTGGTCACCACCAGAATGGTCTCCTGCCAGGAGAGCAGCAGTATCCGGGGAAGAGGAATGGTGTACTGTTCGTTTTATCTTTCAAAATGACAGAATCAAGAGTTTAGACAAGGACCCATGGAGAGCAGCGCAGGGCTGTTTGGTGCTATGTCTTGGCTAAACCACTATTTTCCAGATCTTGGCTTCCTCCTGGTTCCCTCCACTGGCTGCCTTCTCCATCACTTATCACTTGTGAAGTATGGCATCTAGCTTCTGTCCTGTGTCCCCAGCTATTTGCTTGGATTCCAGGGACACAGCAAGCCTTCTCCCAATGCAGAGGCCTAGTCACCTAGCAGAGTTTTCACGTGCTGTGTTAAGCCTGGGGCCCACCTACAGTCTGACCTGCCCAGATGGTCAAGAGGATGACCTAGGCAAAATTGTCTTCGATGCTACCAAGAAATATTTTAAGCAGAAAGAAAAAAAAATGTGTTTCTCACTGGGACCCACCCATTAGCATCAATAGTCACTTTTTTCAAGGTAAAATTTAGGACCTCTGGAAGGTTTCTCACAAGTCTTTTCAACCATATGGCTGAAAGTATTCTTCATCTAATCTCTTTTCCAACTCAGCCAAGGCCCACCTGATGGGGTGGCCTGTTACCAACACTCTTACCATAAGCTCAGGCTGCCCATACAATCCAGGGAATGGATGGCACCAAACTCGATCTGGTCCATACAACAACCTTTTGTGTCCCTAGCAGGACATAAGTGACCAACAGGTCCTCTTCATAACACCCCTTTCTTGTGAATCCCACCTGCCTAGTTTCAGTGCTTGTACAGCCCAGTAAAGAACAAAAAGAGCCTCCACGGTGTCCAACTCAGTGCTGCTGGAGGTGGGCCCCACACAGCGCTAACACAGCCTACACAGGTCACACCAGAATTCTGATTTCCAGAGGCCAATGTGCCAAATACTATTGTAAATAAAGTCTACAGCCTTGGGTTAGGTCAATACCATTTTATCACTGCTGCTATTGTGGTCTCTATCTTCCTTCTTTGCTTCTTTGCCTGCTTAACTCTATTTAGAAAGAAAACTTGTTAAAATGTGTCCCATCTGTGTTAAAATGGCCAGTCAGTTTAGTGAAGATAATCAAGGAAACTTTTGCAAGCTTGCATATAGACAAGTGACTGTATCTTCATCACTTCTTTTCTAAGACTATGTAAGTTCTGCCCCCCTAGCACTGTGGGAGGCTGAGGTAAGAGGACTGCCCAGTTCAAACAATTTAGTGAGACTCTATTTAAAAAAAAAAGAGTGAAAAGAAAAAGACTGAGGATGCAGCTCAGTACAAAGGCCTTGGGTTCAATTCCCAATGAAGAAGAAGAAAGGAGGAAAGAGAAGAGGAGGAAGGAGAGGAAATAATAACAATAATAATAATGAGGAGGAGGAGGAAGAAGAAGTTATTGTGAGTTTTAAAGACCAGTATCAGGAAACTGACCCCAAATAAAGAAAGCATGTCAACATTTCTCTTCAACTGTGGAAAACAAATATAATCCACTTAGTTGAGAATATTTGGGTTGATGGCATTATACAAAGAGAGGGGAAAAGGCTGCCTCCTCATGCTTCCCTGGTTGAGTACTACAGATGTGCCGTTGGATTCATATGCATGGTTGCCCCAAACCAAACACACCACTTCATGGTAGCAAGAAACAAGAAAGTGCAGGTGACATTTCTACTCTGCTAAATTCTCTTTCATGTTCTGACTGCTTTCACAAATGTAAAACTAAGATGTGCTGATTTGGGGGAACTGGCACTTGGAAACAATACACTAATGAATATATACACTTCAATCCTGTAAATTCTGAAGGCCGACCACTTTGTTTTAAATCTCAAAGGGTAAGGCTGGAGGCTGCATGTATTGTGGAGATGATTTCCATATGAATTCACTAATACTTTCATTAGATGACAGTTAGAGCATGAACAAGGGTTTGTGGATTATTAAATTCTTTGATCTACACATTTCCACTTGGGTTTACTCTGAACAGTGTGAGCAGTGTGATGAGATAAACCTATAAATATTTGGTGTAATAGCACAAGGCCTTCTGCAAAGAACTGGTGAACCACTGTGCTGTTGGAAGAAAGTGCTGAATTCCAGTACATGTTGTTTATTTAAGATATATGAGCACAGACTCTGATCCACACCATGCAGTCTGCACGAGGTAGGCTCTGGTGCTTGCAGAGCACAACAAAAACAGCCTGTGTTTAATCTGTCCACAAGCCTTTTGTTCTCAGCTGCCTGGAAAGGTTGAGGTGTAGACACAGCAGGTGAAAGCTGCTGGATGAGGCTGAAGCTCTAAAATGGACTGAGGATCAGCAATCTGAATTGGAGGCCAGTCTCTCCCACAGTGGAAATCCATTCTCTAACAGGAATGCTAGTGCTGTGAATCAGAAAAAAGCCAGGAGTCTGGCACCCCACGTGGAAACTGTCTGTGATCAGCTTGAGGTCAAACCCTGTCAATAGTACTTTCCACCAGTGTTCAATTTTTTCTGATAGCTTTTCTCATCCTCTTCAGCTGCGGGTTCAGACTGCCTGGATTCAAGTCCTAGCTCAGTTACATCCCAGCTGTGTGAACTTGGACAAACTCCCTGGCTGTGAACTTGAGGTGTTGGTAACCCCATCTGCACAACTGAGATTCAATAATAGCTACTACATGGGAAATTAAAAGAGATTATCATGATTGCAGGCACCTGGTCCATAAACACCGCTCAGGAAAGTATTAGTTCTAATTTCTCATGCACTAGCACCCATTCTACAACTGCATATGGCTCAGTGCTGGACAGATTTCAAATCAGTCAATTCATTTGTATTTCAGAGAGCTTTCAAAAAGACCATAGTCTAGTTAGAGAAATGAGACGCTCCAGTCAAGAGTTCATACCAGGGATGGTACTGTATTACTTCTGAAGGAAAGCTCCATGGGGAAGCAGGAGAACCATGGGAGAGAACATCAAGATGAGAAGAGTTTGGGCATTCCAGGTGCAAAGAACATGAAAGCACAGGGATATCTTTGAACTTGGTAAACTTAACCAATAGTACAGATGGAGCAAACCAGCTCCTTCTTGCTCTTTTTCTTTTTTGTTTTCCCTTAGCAAATTATAACCCAAGGCAAATGTGAGAATACAATTAACAAGTAAAAATGGTTAACATTTACTGGGCATCCACCGAACATCAACTATGAGCTACTTTCTATGGATGCTAAACACTTGAAAGCAGGCATCAAGTTCAAGAGAAGGTGACTTGCCTAAAGTCACAGAGCTAGTCAAGTAGTACAGCCAGAATTTGAGGTCAGGTTGGTCTATTCCAAAGCCCGGTCTGTCTCCAAGACACCAGGAGTCACCCTCAACATCATTCAATAAAGCTCATGTCTTACACATCCAAAATAAAGATGTGTGAGGTGAAGTTTCCAGAGTGTGTATCCAGGTCAGCACACTAAGCCTCTGTTCAGGTTATTTTTATGCAGGTAGTCTTGAATCTCTAGAGAAATCTAAATTTCCTGACAAATGCCAGATAGATGAATTGATTTAAGACAGTGGGAACTGATTTTCTTAATGGTCAAAAACATATGAATGAGTTTTATGTTTTCAACCATAAGCACCATCTAGGTATTTATTCTTGTTAATTTAAATACTTTTCTGTAAAGCATGCACCGGACAACAAATTTCTTCTTGTAGACATATACCATAGCTTTCATTCACACAGGCCCTACGCTTAGTTTTCAGAAACCGTTCCAGAGAACAGGTGGACAACTTCAAGTTCAATGGGTGTGTGACAGCCACCTGGAGAGATCTCAACCTGTGGGTGCTGAGTAGCAGGAGAGGGAAAACACAGAAGAGACTACTGAGCACAAGGCCATCTTGATGCCACTTTTCTTCTTCAGAGGGTCTCCACCATCACTGGGGACAAAGCTCAAATTGATCAGTGGCACTTTTTCAGTATATAGTATATGCAGAAGAATCAACTGGGAACTTTTAAAAAATAGACTCCTAGATGCTACATCCTAATATTGTGACTCTGTTGGTGTAGACTGGGACACGATGTTCTGCTTTTCTAACAAGCACCCAGCTGTCGCAGTGCTTCTATCCCAGGGCTCGCAATTGAGTATCCAGGTTAGACGTCCCTCAATTGTCAGTAATTGAAATTTCAACCTGATATCTCACGACTTCCTACTCTCTGCTTGGGTTTTCTTTTTTAATATCGCAATACTCCTTGCACTTGGTCACTGCTTAACCATCTGAACAACTGATCCAAGTTTCTCTCTACAAGTTGAACACTTCTGATTTTCTTTTCCTTGGTGATGACTACTTAAATGAAGACAGCCCTTAGAGAATTCTTCCTCTTCTGGATTCACAGAAGTGGCTAGACTACCCATATGATGACTAACCCTATTCTGTACATGGCACCTTATGTCATTGCCTTATATTCTAAAATCAAAGAGGATTATTTAATTTGGTGTTTCTCCCCTATTTTTTCCACTAGACTTTCTCAGTCATGAAGAACAAGAATTACGCCTTGCATAACAGTCAACCAATACATGAATAATTACTGGTTAAACATGTCAATCAATACATTTAATATAATTTTGGTTTGACATGGTTAACGTCATCTGATTTATCAAGGTGGGTGAGCACCATTATTCTAGACAACCCAGCCCAACACCATTTCATGGTCTTGACTACCATAGCAGACCCTAACATCTCTTTCTGAATGCTTTACTGAACCTAATAGAGTGGGCCTGCTTATAAATTAATAGCTTATTCCTTATGTAATTCACTCATATTCATCATGATCCATGACCTTTTTTTTTTATTAGCTCATGTTTGTATTACATAATAAATTCATCATGGGGAGTTAGGTCTTGCTGTATTGGGCTGACTTCCAACTCACAATCCTTCAGTCTCAGCCTCCTAACTGTGAAACTTCTTATAAGAATCCCCAAGGGTCAGGATGTGATTGTGTGCATGCTTAAATCCCAGCTACTGGGGAGACTGAGGGTTGGAAGTTTGACTCCAGCTCAAGCAACTTAGTGACACCCTGTCTCAAAATAAAACAAAAAGGGTCGAGGACATAACTCAACACTAGAGCACTTGCCAGACATGTGCAAGGCCCTGGGTTCAACCCCCAATACTGAAAAAAAAATCTGTTCTAGTCACATTCCCATCACTGGGACAAAATACCTGACATCTACAACTTAAAGGAGAGATTTATTTGCCTCACAGCTTCCAGTGAATTCAGTCCAAAGTCAGCTGGCTCCAAGACAGAAATGCACAGTGGAAAGGCATGATGAAGAAAAGCTAGTAGAATAAGGAGAGAGGATCCAGGGTCAAGAATACATGTGTTATGGTTTAGATATAAAATGGCCCCCAAAGACTCATGTGTTTAGAAGGTGATTAAGTTAGAGGGCACTATAGTTGATGTGTTATTGGGAATAGGGAGTAGAGGTAGGTCATTGGTAGCATGACTGGAAGTGTGTATCTCCCTAAACCATAACAAATCCCCAAAGAGGTTTCTACCCACCAGTAATGTAAAACTGCAGGCAAACCAATAGTCTCTCAAGAACAATGAAAACAAAAGATTTTTCATTGCCTTCTGACTAATTCCTTAGTTGAGGACAGAATCAGTAAGACATTACATAAATTATAATATTACACAATCAATGAGAATTTTCTTGCAATACTGACTTATGAGCAATCCAATGTCAGGAAACTAAACAGGTGCTTGGAAAACCGGTTTATTTTCATAACTTACTGTACCCCCACCATGCGTCAGATTATTGATTTGCTTAGTTAGGAGGACAGCCAAGTAATTATCATCAAGGAAACTGGCTTCCTGAGAAGGCGCAATCCCTTCACTTGAACCTCCAAGCTCAGCTATAAACTGAAAGTGTTGGGCATGCCTTTTATGGCTGCCGATCAGTCTTCTGCAGGTATCTGTAAGCACCTGCTAGATGCCAGCTGTGTGCCTACAATGTATGACCTGATGCTTCTTCATGTTTCTCTCAGAACTTTAACACATGTCTACCTTTGACATTAAATTTGTGGCTTTGTTTTGCGCTATGCAGACTGGACACGAATCTGAACAGACAGGGAACATGCAGACGAGATGAACAAGACTGCAAGGCCACAGTACAAAATTCACTGTCTTAGGATAAAAGTACTCCCACGCCTCAGTCCCTCAAGCAGGACCCCACAGACATCTCAGGCTGTTTCTCATGGCCTCAGATTACTCTAAGTGATAGTCTTTTCCTATCCACCATTCAAAACAAATTATTTTGATAAACAAGGACTCACTACATGGTTCACACCATTCATTTGGCACTTACTCAAATATAATACGGTATCTTTTTTTGATGCTCGATGAAACCCTCAGCTTCTCACACACCAAACCCATCACCAATTATACTCCTAACCCTTAATATGTGACATCTTGAATAGGAACAGACTAAAGTTTTATCTTTACACAGAAATGTATTGCTTGGCCAATGAACAGCCAATTCAAATGCATATAATTTTTAAAAATAATTTGAGAACATACATTTTTGAGCATATCAGTAACACATCTATTTCACAAATGAGATAATTAAAATTACTATCTTTTTATCATGGTAGGTTATTCTCTGCTTGACAAAAATTTGTTAGTGATTGTGATTCTTGTTCATGCAAAAAATAATGTCATCTCTTTGAATATACTCCATAGAGCTCAATCACTAGTTCTAACTGCCCCAATTAATTTTCTTGTGTTGTGTATCTCTGTTTAGATAAAACTCTGCCAACTTGGTTAAAACAGGAGCACTAACAATAATGAGCAAGAGTGTCCCACCAATCCAGAGACAGACCTCAGCACAGCACTGACCCTTCTGCCTGTCTCTGTAACCAAGGACACGGTTCCTACAGACTTACAACCAAAGATTAGCCAGGGACAACACTTACTGGTAGCCTAAAAGCACAGCAAAAAACCCCTTCTCTGTTCTGATTATCCAAATGGAAAATTTATAAAAGATAGAGACAGATCAATTCATATATTGTGTTCCAAGCACTAGAAAAAACAATTTTACAATATTTTTGAACAAAATGTAATGGGTAATGTAAGTTGTTAAACAAATGTACATCTACATTCCTATGTGAATAGATGGTTTCCTGCCCTCTTCCCCTGGAAACTGAAAGTCAAGATGCAACATATGGCCTTGACCAATTCAACATTGCTTATCTATTTCCATTCATAAAGGGGAGGGGAGAAAAGGGAGGAAAGAAAGTGATGTCAAAATAAATAAAATGAGGTATGCGGCTTCTCTTACTTCAACATATCCTTTATGGTAATTTTAGCCAAGCCAGCTCTAAAATGGGAATATTGGCAGAAAGAGTGAAAAAACCAGATACAACAACAACAACAAAAAAAGCAAGTTTATAAATGCTTCCCCCTCACCTGATATTGTAAGGGGCTATTTCATCATCACATAGCCCCTAAAGTCCCTTGCCATTTCCATGTCCTTACGGTAGGCTACAACTTGCTACCCCCATACTCTCCCAAGGGAAATGCCAAGATCAAAATGGCAGCTTGGCTTCCTGTGTGTTTTTCTCAATGTCTATGAAACTGTAGTCTTGCAAGGGATGCTGGACCTTTCCAATGGGTGAATGGGCGATGTGGAGGGAATAGAGTCTCAGAAGTCATAGGTAAGACACAGCTCCGTTTAGCCTCATCTGTATAAAGCATGAGTGTAATTAGTTTCCCAAGAGACAATGCTATTAGCTAAAGTATCATTCAGCTGGTCTGTTCTATTTTTTAAATTTGTACACTTTCCTAGAGCCAGCAACATGGCTCAAAGCACCTGTGATCACTTGTGGTTTGGAAATAAAGGTATTTTAGGGTAACTTTGCCATTGGAAAATATTCAAAATTTCTCTTTCACATACATTTCTGTCCTTTAGGGACATCAGGTCTCGATCATGAAGATAAATCAAAGACCCCTTCAGAAGTGCATCCAATTCTACAGCAGGAAGGTCAAGGCGATACTGCAGAAGTCAAAAAAGTAATTTCTCCAAATTCGGTTACAATAGATCTTACCTGAACTGCATGGTCCATATACAAATATTTCTTGGCTATCCAATAGGAAGAATAGCAAATCTTTCGCCAAAATGGGCTTGTTATCCTGATACTGAAGTTTAAGTGGACAGAAAAGAAAGTGATTCTTTGTTGGTGGAAATAGAGAAAGTCTTTCCAAGAAGTGACATCTTCAATTCTTTCTTGGGAAACAGACTATTTCAAGAGAATGAGAAATTATGGCAAATCCAAGTCACTGTTTCTCATTGAGATTCTTGGAGAATTGCAGTTACTATAGACAAACCCCTTCCTCCAGGATACTACCAAAACAGCATTCTTTCAAAACACAGGACTTCAACAGCATATCTCCTTTTTCTTTGTCTGAATAGCTGCCTTTATTTTTAGCATTGCCAAGGTTAGAACCTGGGGTCTCATGCACGCTAGGCAAGTGCTCCACCACTGAGCTACGTACCCTCGATCAACAGCTGGCTTTCAGCTTTAAATTAACCAGGAGTTATGTCACCACCCATCTCCTCTACTACTTTGCCTGTTTGAATAAAAATAGCTTGGAGAATTAGTATCATATAATCGACAATCCTACAGTTTTGAAGTGTGGCAAAATTTAAATAAACAGTTTGAAAGGTCAAGAACGTATAAGGGACATATCATTTAAAAACATGGTCTTACATTTAGAAAGTCAACACTTTCTCCCTCATCTGTGTTTATAAATGAAACCCAAAATCTGCAGACAGCTGAAGCTCACTGTGAGCAACAGTGCCCCAGCGCTTCTCCCCACACCCAGAGGCAACAGGGGACTGTGTCCACGGGCCATCGATTTAGACCAGCAGCGAGACACAAGCAAGCATAAAGTCATAAACTTCTGTCAATATTAAGAAGCCAAAAGAGAAAGCCCAAGAAAGTTATCGAAAATTCTATAAATGTTACTCTGTCTCCTGTACCAATTTATCAGTTTTAGACCAACAAAGCATTTTCCAATTCTCACAATTCACCGAAAGAGAGGTTGTCCTCAGAAAATGTCCTCTTGTTTTTCCCTAATTCTTTTTTCTATCTAATCCAGAAAACAGCATTCAGTAGGGCTCTGCCTCTAGCACAGGCTGCTGATAATAATCTGATCCCTTAGGCCATGATTTCAACATTAATTGCTAAGAATGGTCCTGCTACTATCACTGAATATCATTTATTAAAGAAACTATCGTGCAAGGAAATCTGATTATTCTGAGTTGCCAATTAGTCAGGATCATTAACTGAAATACATGTCAACTTCATTTGTAATCAAGGAACTTCAGTTGTCAAAGAAATAAGACTATACATTAAGGCAAGTTAATCCTTTTCCTAGATGACAAAACATAATTAGACAATGAAGGATTTGAGGACTACAGCTTCAGATAGCCCACAATTTGGGAGGTCAGAAAGGAACTGGTGTCCCAGTAATGAATGTTCCACCCTGACTCCAGGTTATTTAATAGTCTATATCTTAAATCAGTTCAATAGAAAAATGCTACTCTAACTAGGCAGAAGAGGAGATACTTAGCTAGTTAGTATTGTTACCGAAGAAGGAAGTGGAATTGAGTCTCCGTCCAACTAAATGCTTTGTAACTCCTTTCCTGACCCTTTCAAGATGGTCACAGTTGCTGAATTCTCTGTTCCGGGAGCATGCTTGACTTGCACTTTCAAATTGATGGAGAAATAAATTTGGGCCACTTCGTTTTTTTTTTTTTTTTTTTGCGGCAGCGGGAATTGAACTCACGACCTTGTGCTTGCCAGGCAGGCGCTTAGACTGCTAAGCTAGATTCCCCAGCCCTGTTTTTGAGACGGGGTCTCACTATGCCATTCAGGCTGGCCTTGAGCTCACTTTGTAGCCCAGGCTGGTCTCGAACTCACAACGATCTGCCTGTCTCAGCCTCCCGAGTGCTGGGATTACAGGCGTGAGCCACCACGCCCGGCTCTCATTTGGGCCACTTCTCAGAGCCTCAAATAGCTCTTTCCAAAGATGAGCTCCCTTCTCACCAGGTGGGTTCTCTAGGGTCCAGGTCTCACAGACTGGTGTTTGTGCTCTCAAATTGCGGGAAATTCAGAAAGTATTCTAGCTGTTTTCATTTTACAAGTAAAAAAAACAGTAGAATGTCTATGTATTTTTTTTTTTAGGAAAGAAAGCTCTGATCCTGACTTTTTGTCTTTTTTTCCTATCCAATTTTAAGATCTTACATATAGACGTAAGCTACAACATGGGAAATAGCAGTTCCAAAGTTTCTCCTCCAATAATGTCACACATTTGCTCACCTAGATACACCTAAAGCATTTTAGGTATTCAGTCTCTGGTTCCTGGCCTTGGATAGACCAAACATAATAACTAGTTACAATTTTATCTCTATTGACCCACTTAGCTCTGCCTTTCCAAAGATCTTCGCCCTCTAGTGGCAGAAGTAGTTCACTACAAGCTACAGAGTAATTTGATGGTAGCGGGAAAACATGATCTACTTTTTCCACTCCGTTTTTTTTTTTTTTTTGTGCGATTTCTAAGAATCCATTTAGTAAAATTGCAGAACTGCTTGAATAAAATAACTGCACCATATTTTTAAGAGTAGGAAAAAGTGCAATGATAAGCTTTGCTTTTATTTTATTCTGACTTAAAAGAATATGGGTGGTGGGGCTGGGAAGGTAGCGCCGTAAGAGCGCATGCCTAGCATGCACGTAACTCTGGGTTCTGTTCTCAGCATAGTACCTCAAAAAAAGAGTTAACTATACAAAAAAATATAGGAGAGAAAGGGGGCCAGGTGGGCTGGGCAATTTAACAAAAAAGAAAACACTGCGGGGAATCACAGGTATCATTTTGTTCAACTTTATTATTTACCTTTTAGTCCCTATACTTTTAGTGTCCAGTCCACAAATCCCAGGGAGTTCTAGAATCCCTGCAGGACATTCCTGGCAGGGATTTCTCATGGCTTCCACGAGAATGATACCCATGAAAAGGCTAAGTGGATGGAGCAAGATGTATCTGCCCAGGAAGCACCCCCAGGGAGAACCTGTCACGGAAACACACAACCTAGCCCTGGTGTCAGGTTGCCTTCCCGAAAGTCTGAGACCTTGTTCTGGGGAAGGGAGTGGGAACCACTGTCTAGCTTGCTCATTCCCACATGCTCAGTGGGACACAAGCACTGGGCTCAGTGACATAACCACTTCATACCTAGCAAGAAGTATCTAATGATCCTGAGGGAGAGTGAGATGTGGAAAGAGCTCAGGAACGGAAGCACTCTGCTCATCTCAGGGCACTGACTGGCAGACCCATTTCTCCCCAACAACTAGATGTGGGTGTTGAAACTACTTCACAAATCCTTATAGAGTGAGGAGGCACCTTGGGGGACAGGCACTTTCAGTAACAGGGGGATTCCCCTTTCGTAATTTTAGATAATGAACTTCTCTGCCAGAACTCTGTTACCACGCTGGGGAAGGAACCCCGGGCCTCGTGCACGCTAGCTAAGTGCTCTGCCACTGAGCTGCACCGTAGCCCACTCCGAGATTCATTTGAAGCAAGGACCCCATAACCGAAACTGCCTGGAACCACGACTCTATACTCTTGTCTCAGCACGGTAACAATGAACCTGGAGATCCTTCCTTCTCTGAGCCAGAGACAACAAAACCTACAGACCTTTGAGGGAGGGGGAAACAGATGAACATGCAGATGCAGATACCAACAGGGAGAGCTGAGGTGGTCTTCTCAGCATGTGGAGCTCTGCCGGGGCCCCCGTGGCACTCAGAGGTCCTTGAGGAAAAGCAGGCTTCATGTGGGAATGCAAGTGGGCACTGCTTGCCTTCTGTTCTTGCCCATTCCCCCCGGGGTACGGGTCTGGTTTGATGAGTATGGGGGCTGCCATGGCCAGGGCATTGACTTAATCCTGTACTTTGCCCACACCAAGACCCATCCACGACAGGTGTGACGGGCCTGTGGGCGGAACTGCGCCCCCAGCCAGCAGTGCAGGCTCTTCTGCCATCTAGGCAATGGCCATGGAAGGCAAGGGCTGTCTGACCTCACATGAACATGACACCTCAGACACTCTTGTTAACTTCAGGTGTGAGGGCTGAACATGCATTCTTAAAAGGATGTAGTATGTTCTCCAGGCATAGTAAGTGACTCTCCTCCCAATTTTCATGTGATTCAGAGCCTAAGACATGCTTTGATGTTCTTTAATATAATCCAGAATAATTCACATTCAATTTATTCACTGTGCATTTTTCCTTTAGTCTTTTAAATGTTTATTTTATTTGGCTTTAATTTATACCATATATATGGTAACGATCCAAACACATGGCCTTGAGCAGAAAGCAATAAGGAAATGTCAAAATAGCACTTAATCTCTCAAATGTTCAACATTTCTTCAATTTCAGTTTATTTCAAAGATAATTCAAATGCTGTCTTAAATGAGCAAATTACAAGTGGTGAGTAGACAGCCAAGACCAAACACAGGCTTTTCAGGTTGCTGAACTACAGAGCGAATAACCAAAATGTTGAACTGCCTCTTAAATTTGCATGGAACCATCAGCTAAAATCACTAAAGCTGATGACTTTGCAGATGGCGTTTTGTGAATCCAACTGCGTGAAGAGAACGGAGAAGCCCTGGTGCTCTAACGACCAGCCAGTTACAACACTGGGGCTGGCAACTTAAGCTGCAAGACGAGCCTGGTCTCTGACTGATGCAGCCCCCTTGCGGGCTAAGACCCTGCATCCGAGCAGTTGAAAAAAATTTTTCTTTTCTGGCCAAAGAAAAAAAATGCAAATAAGCATTAATGCTTTTTTATTTAAAAGTGCCATGTGAAGTGACAGGATGGAGAGTTATTCTGGATGACTGAAGTACGGCATGTGGGACATTTGGGAAACTGGAAACACCCGGACTGTAGCTCCACCTCCTCCCTCAAGGAGACAGGTACAACCCATCCTGCACTGACACCCTTGCCACAATTTGGTCAGTTGAAACAATTCTCACTTCCCTTTCCTCACAGCCTGCCTCCAAGCTGAATTTATGGGATTTAAAATTCAGTCTTTTTGGCTTCTCTGGTTGAAGTTTAGTTTGATGAAGTAAATATTCCGAATCCTAAACAATGAACTTGGTTCCTCTGGAAACATTTCATTCCACCCCTACACAATGAGCATCTGTACACCAGCCAGTCCTGATCCAGGTTTTCTGAGGGCTAGTGGGCTCCGCTAGCTGATCTTCTGTCTGACCTGCCATGGGCCACTTAGCCTGGGACACTGGAGTCCTTTGGAGAGAGAAGGATAACATCTGCAGAAGCTGCAGATCCTGGCCTGCCCTCCAACCTGTCTAGATCACTTCACCTAACAAGAACTGAACTAGAGATCCCTAAGCTTTCTTCCAGCCTGACGACAAACTCATGAGGAAAGGGTGAATGTGCCTATTGTTTTGCTATTGCCAATCAGAAAGTGAGGGCAAAGGAAAAAGAATTGGGTAAGGAGGCAACTCTTGAGGTTTGATATCACTTTTTTTTTTCTGATAGTGGGGATTGAACCCAGGGTCTTCACATTGAGCTGCATCCCCAGCTTTTTTTATTTCTTTGAAACAGAGTCTTGCTAAGTTGCCCAGGTGGGACTTGAACTTTCAACCCTCTTGCCTCAGCCTTCCAAGTCACTGGACCACATTTTCTTTGTCATCAGCTGATGAATGCCCTTTTGCCTTTCCTGTGTTTTAGCTAGTGCAAGAAAAATCACTGGGTAATCCAAACAGTGATACTTATACTCAGATCTTTTCACAAATGGTTGCTTATCAGGTCCTCACAGCATCTTGTAAGGGAGATAAATAACTATATCCTGATCCTCATTTTTTGTGGAGGAACAAATTGAACTCTTGTAGACCTGAGTAAAAACAGACTCAGACAAAACACACGGTCATACAATAATTCAGCAAAGTAGACACAAAATTTGTTTTCTTAGTCTAAGCCTTACTCTCTAATGCTTTATACCAACAATACTATAAAATATGAAGTTCTGAATTGGAGGGACCTTGGTAGGGAGATGACTGTATTTTCCAGAAATAGTGGCAATGATAGCTCCCATTCCACACAGCCCTGGAAACAGGGTGGACTTTCGTGGCAGAAGTTACCCTACATAATCCTCCAGGCTATCATGGAAGGTAATGAAGTTTCCACACTGGTCACCAGGATACTCTTTGTGTCTGTCTCTTTTTTAGAGACAGTGTCTTGTTATATTGCCCAGGCTGGCCTTGAACTGCTGGGCTCACGTGATTTTCCTGCTTTAGCCTCTCTGGTAGCTGGAATACAGGTGTGCACCCACACCTGGCTGAACCGTCTCTTTTGAACATATCAGCTGTCATTTAAGGGGTCTCACTACTCTGAGGCCATCAGGCTGCAAGGAAGCCCAAGTCATGGCCACACAGCGAGGGGCTACATAGTCAGACCCTGGCTACTTCTGTATTCTTCAATTTACTACATGATGGTGGCCACACAGAAGCCCTGAGCCATGGCCAGCATGCTGGGCCTTGGGGTTTGGGGGTGATTCTTTCTGCAGCCTCAGTTATCAAAACCATTCCACATTCCACCTCTATCAGAGCAGGAATTCTTTCATCTATTTTATATACTTGGATTTTCTCATTACTATTAGAAGCATGGATCTCATTACTTAATAAACACTTCAAAGCTATCTTTAAGAATGAGAAAAGGTAGTTCCAACTCTGCCACCACTTTCTGAAGGATGGTGTGATGACGAGATCTAACTCCAGGTTTGACTGGAGGTAACCAATATTTGGAGATTAAGAAAGTGTTACTCGTAAGGCAGAAGAAGGCTCCTAATGAACAGATTTAGAAAGGCTCTAAAGTCTGGAAACACTTAAATTCACTAATTGCTGTCAAATTTTGTCTTCACATAATACGTGTGAGAAAGGAAAGATGAAAGGATTTGAGGAAAGTACCGCGCCACCTCTCCATATGATATATAGGAAAAGAACAGCATACCAGAGGCCTCTTTAAGGAAAATATAATCCCAGATACAAGTCATACGCTCAGCTCACAGCCTGGGGGTTATGTGAGGGGTGGATAGAGCGTCTGTCTTTTGGGCCAATATTTGAAGACAAGCATGCCCAGAAGACAGCAACCTGAAAGTGACACCCATGAAGGAGCTATATGGGGGAGAGGGGGTCAGGGATATTAATAATGAAGACGATTAAGATAAAAAGTAATTATTATTTCCAAATATGGTAACAGGGAACATGACTGAATTCTCACCAACTTCACCTACCTAATTTACTCCTGAACAACAGTTCTCATTTTAAAAATAAAATAAATTTTAAAAAAGCCCAAAGCCTAACATTATGGAGTATGTTGGTGGCAAAGCCAGGACTCACACCCAGGAAGGTGGACTCCTGAGTCTTGTACTTGTGACCATAGGTGAATGAATGTAAAACTAGACTTACTAAAGATTGTTTAGAAGTACGGGACCAGACCAAGGGTAGAGAGCACAGAAAGTCAATGCCGATGGTGGCATAAGAAGAATTTCCTCTTTAGTAGGTGTATAAAAGAACTGACAATTCCAGAAAGAAGCCTCCTATTACAGAAACCGCAGAGGCTGGCAAACCAGTTGTGGAAGAATTTTGGCTCCCACTGAAAGTGAACTAGAGGAGTTTTAAGAGACATGTGCAAATCCTGGGATTCTGTGATTCTGTGCCTCAGTGAAACTGCAGGGGTTCTGCAATTCGGCATGCATTGTCCTAAGGACTAAAGATTTCCTGTCTTCCTGTAATTCTGCTCTACCTACCACTTTATACACATGGATATACACTCTTAGTGGGCAGAGGCTGAGTCAGCACCCAACAGAAGAAAAACATTTGATAAAGGGTCAGGAAACTTACCTTGCTGTGTAACTATGAATGAATCATTAATGTCCCTGTGTTTCGGTTTCCTCAATTATCAAACTAGGGTGATAAGAAGTGACATGGGGTGTGGTGAGTGACTATGGGGTCCCCGATGCCTTGACTGGCTGCAAATCACAAAACCATTTCGGGCCTCAATTACCTCAACATAAAACAGGAGTAATAACAGTATCCACCTCCTAGGGCTGTTGTGCAAACACAAAGAGTTAATAATTCATAAAATGCTTGCGACAGAACCTGCCATCTAGAAAACATAAAACAAGTGAGTTGAAGTGAAGACAATTATCATTATTCTTTTATCTCACCAGGAGCTTGCGAGTGAGAGAAAGCTACTCACCCACAGGACTACTCTGAAATAAGAAGTATAGTAACTGGTTTTGCAGGTGGGTATGTAAAATGGTACAGCTGCTGTGGAAAAAACAGTATGGTAGTTCCTCAAAAAAAATTTAAAATAGAATTTTAATGTTATTGAATACATAGAACAAAGAATTCACTTTAATTTCATTTCTGGGTTTATGCCACCAAAAATCTGAAAGCAGGGTCCCAAAGAGTCACCTGTACACCCCTGTTCACAGCAGCATCATTCACAATAGCTAAAATGTGGAAACAAACCAAGCACTCACCAACAGATGAACGGATCAGAAAAATGTGGTCTATCCCTACAATGAAATGTTACTCAGCTTTAAAATGCAAAGAAATTCTGACACCAGCACATGGGTGAACCTTGAGGGTATTATGCTAAAAAAAAAAAAAGGAGCCAGTCACACAAAGATGAATACTGTATGATGCTATTTACATGAGGTACTGAACACAGTCAAACACACAGACACCAACAGTGCAGCATTGATTGTCAGGAGACGGGGTGAGGGGTGTACGTGTGTGGAAGAGATGGAGAGCTGTTTAAGAGGTATAGAGTTTCACTTTTACAAGATGAAAAGACCTATGGAGATGGATGGTGGTGACAAATGTACAACATCAGGAATGTGTAAATACCATGAAATGTTCACTTGAACATGGTTAAAATGGGAAAGAAGAAAATCTAACCAGCTCTCTCAGTGCCATTTGCTGAAAGTCACTGTTTCCCCACTGAGCGCTCTTTCCACTCTGGTAGAAAATCAATGATCATAAATGTAAGGGCTCATTTTGGACTTTCATCTCTGCTGCACTGACCTATATGTCCAATCTTTATCCCAGTACCACATTGTTTTGATGACTGTCCTTTATAAGCGGGTTTTGAAATCAGGAAGTTTAAGTCCTCCCGTTTTGTTCTTCACTTTCAAGATTGCTTTGGCTATTCTCAGTGCTTTGCATTTCTGTAAAAATTTTAAGATCATCTTGTTAATTTGTGAAAAGAAGCCTGCTAGGTTTTTGATAGGGATTGTGCTGAACAACAACTCAATTTGGGATAGCAATTGCCATTTCAGAAACGTTGAATGTTCTAATCCATAAACATGGACTCTTTCTTCATTTACTTAATTTTTAAAATTTCCCTCTGAAATGTTTTGTATCTTTTCTTTTCTTTTCTTTCTTTTTTGATCCAGGGATTGAACTTACAACCTTGTGCTTCCCAGGCAGGCACTGTGCTGTGTTTTGCATATTTTAGTACTCAAGTCTTCTACTTATTTTGTTAAATTGATTCCGGAGCATTGAAATATTTTTGATGTCACTGTGAATGTAACTTCTTTCTTAAATTTCACTTTTGGGTTGTTCCCTGCTAATACGTAAATGGAATTGACTTTAATATATTGATTTTGTGTCCTGTGACCTTGTTTTACTTATGCATTAGTCTAGCAGATTCTCGTGTATGTTCACATTACATTCTACTTTCAACATACAGGATCATAGTGTCTTCACACACTGCTTTCTAAAAGTGGTTCCAAGAGACACACTCAACCAGAGGAAGGAAGAGAAGACTGTAAGAAAAGTGATCCGACTTTTGATCTCACTTTTCTCCTCCATTTCCTTGCTTTGAAAAGCACCATTATTTGCTTCTCCCTTTATTTCAGTAATGTAGAGATGGGTTGGGGGTGGAGATAATGAAATCAATGTCTGAACATGGGAAAGCCCCCAAAGACAGTAGGAAACAGCCCACAAGAAACTGAACTGCAGTGTGCCTCCAAAGAGTGCTAGATCAAGGACATACCCTCAGGGTCCCCCAGAAGAGATCAGAGCTACCCTATAATCAGCAGCTGGGGAGAAGTATGGCAAGGACACTGCTTTGTACCTAGGGACCCCATAGCTTCTCTGATACTCAGTTTCCTCATCTGTGGATGGGACAGACATCATGGCAGACCATGACATCTGCCTCGTCTATGGCTCCCAGTCTTTAGGGGATGGCTCACAGACAGAGTGGCAGCACGTGGATGGCATAGTGAGGTCTGAAGACAGCCCTGTGCCACTAGATGCTACCAGCCCAGGGGCCCATCACCGAAAGTTACCCCAAGACTGTCCCCAGAACTGAGAGAAGGAGCTGTATCAGGACCCACCTGTAACCCACTCAGTTGGGAAGGTCAGATCTGAGCATAAAGTAACATGACCAAAATGCTGAAAGTATTCTGAGGATTGTAGTCACAAGGAGAATTTGTTACCAGCTTAATTCTTGTGGGACAACCTGGAATCATCTCAATACTTACTAGTGGGCTTGCCTCACAGAGCTAGTGTCCACAGGAAGGGCCAATGTCCCCAGGTTGACATAATGTACAGGTCATCCTGTCCCTTCCTGTGCATCTTCCATAGGGTCCAGGATGGAAATGAGGGGAGGTGAGCAGAAGGTCACTGAGAAGTAGGCTTTCATGGGACCCTGCCCCAAGATGATAGCAGATACCTCTGCCCATGTAGGGTACTGGGAAAGACCAGGGCTGGGGTTTTCCCCCCTATGAAAGAACAAGGTTTTGACAAAAAGAAAGGAAGTGGGAGCTAGCTGACATATCCAGAATGCTCCAGCTCCTAAACCACTTCTAGGACATGACTGAAAAAAAGAAAAACAAAAAAAGTCAAAGATCTATAAAGGCTTGTTCTTTCCAGGCCATGGGTAGCAGTGTCTTGAAATTGTCCCCAGTTACCTTTGGAACCACATTAAGGAGCCATATGGGGGAACAAGAGGGAAAGGGAAACAACCTTTCCTCCTTTCCAACCCACAAGGTCACACCTAGCATTTTATAATCCATGCAGCTCCCAAGGGAGGGGCAAGGTGAGACTGAAGGGGTAGGACTGGCACGAAAGCCAGAAGACTAGAAATGATGTTTTCCCTCCACTGCAACCCCACATGGTATAAACCCATTAAACTACAAGGCGATTACAGAAATCAGACACCTTCTACTAAGTGGCACACCGGAGCCAGGGTGTGCCACAGCACAGGCATGCAGGGACACTGGGCAAATAAACCCTCAGACAGCTTCTCACGACCCAGGGATTAGCACAAGACTGTTTACTTACATTTCATAAACTCTACAGTCACAAAGGGCTCAAGAAATTAACAGTGCTCCACTCTTGGTAGCAGTGTCTCTGCCAAGCTTTCCTGCCTCGGCCCTTTTCTTGTGAAAGGTACACATGATTTAAGGGAAATGACTGCACAGATCTGGCAAGGTGCACCACAGGCCTGGAGCTCACCTCAGCCGCTCCAAGGACAGGAGGCCAATGGAGGCCATGTCACCAACTCTGCAAGGGCCTGAAGTCATCCCTTCTGGAAGTGAGGCCCGTTCACCCTCCAGCCTGCTGTGTTGGCCATGATGACGATGCTTCTGGAACCTCTCGAGGGATCCAGCAGGGCCACCCCTGGATTGGAATCCTAAATAGAAGGATCTGTGTGGTCTTTGTCCCTAGAGTATCATGGTCACAATGGAAAAAAACAATAATATGAAACCAGCTACACAACTTATGATGTCATCAAGAGCTATGATTTGGAGCAGGAGTTGGGCCAGAGGACACTCATGCCAGGAGATCAAGGTAGATGTTCTAGAGCAGGTGGAACTTAGCAAGTTATAGTAGAAAAGCAGAGGGAAGCCCCCTGTCACTGGAGACCTGACAGTCACAAGGAAACCACAGGCACATCCCACAGCAGGTACAAACTTGCAGAGGTATCCTCCTGACCGCAGCACTTCTTAGAAACAATTCAGCACAAACCAGTCAGCTGTCCACAAGCTGGACTCTGGTCCAGGCTCACGGTGAATTGCAAACTGTGTGTAAAGGGCTTTGTACCAATCTGACACATGCAAGTCCATCTCCTGCTGCCTTATCTCGGGTCACTTAAGTCAACAGAGGCTTAAAGGACCTGTAGGCCCAAGAGAGACTGAGCTATATGCATCTTAGTGAGTAAAGCAAACCCATTCCCATTCATCCAGGGAGCCAGGGGCTTCACTGCCCTCTAGGCCTGCAGTGCAACTAGTGCTTTGTGGCTTCTCAGGTGAAACCCTAAGGACCCAGACTGCCAAATAGGGCAAGCGCTGGGGTACATAAAAAGTCCAGGAAGCACGGGCCTGGATAATCTGTCCCAAGCTGTCCAGAGGGACAATAAGGGCCTTGTCTCTTCTTCCTGCCCTTCCAACTCTTAACTCTGAACAGCAGAGCCATCCATCAGGGTATTCTAAGAGAGGACCTGGGACTCTAGACTACAGAAGAGTCCAGCTAAATAGTTCATACAACTCTTCTGGATTCCTCTTATGTAAGTCAGACCTTAGACATCACTGTGAGTCACTACAACTGAGGCCTGCTCACTACTGCATCCTGAACTGTGAAAGGGCAGAATTTCTTCTCTCTGAGATGGGGGAAAAGAGGACAAGGACCACATTGAGTTGGGTCTTGAAAGATGAGCAGACTCTCCCTAAGGGAAGAAGGTTCTGAGCACACTGATTAGTACCTTTTTTTAATTCATAGCCCAGTGCATTTCTCACCTATGAGACCCCAGTTCCATCTGACCAGACCAGTGTGAGAATTGGCCAAAACTCCCAACCAGAAGCAGATCACCTCTGGCCATCACTTGCCTCCCCTGGAGAAGGGACAAGTGTTAGGACAAAAAAGAATCAAGAACACCTGGACAGATCTCGACACTCAGCACATCTGCCTCTGTGCTGAGATCGCAGACCTTGCTTTGAAAGCCACTTGTTGGTGGAAGGCACTGGCTGAGGAGGATCAGAGGGACATCAAATCCAGTGAACCCCACACTGGTCCATGTTGGGAGTGAATCCCCAAAAAAGAGAAATTCATGTGGATTGCAATACAGAAGAAACATTTTTCCATTCTATCGATACCTTGGGATTTTTCAAAATGCTGTCATTTAAGCCTCAAAACAGCCCTGCAAATGAAGGTAGTGTCTTAGTTACTTTTTTTGCTGTTGTTGCTAACACAAAATACCCAATACCTAAAGTTAAAGGAGGAAAGGTTTATTTGGCTCTGTTGTAGGCTAACATACTAGAAAAACTACTGAACCCTATCTGTACCTCCCCACTCCCTTGCTTGTGAGGCTACCCCCCAACCATGAGAATGTAACTTAGTTCCGTATTCTCAGGCCTGTTCTGTGCACCATGCCCCAGCAGGTATGCCAACCAGGATGTTATAGATGTATGTGTAATTACAACCATTGTCAATGGGGATGGCAGCCAGGATGTCATAGATGCATGTTTAATTGTAACCACTGTCAATGCGGATGGCAACCAGGACGTCATAGATACATGTTTAATCATAACCACTGTCACCGGGGGTATAGTTGTAGTACATAAATATCTAGCTCTCCCTTCACTCTGCACCGCTCAGTGGTTCCCTGTGTGGGTCCTGCTGTCCGGTCACCAGCTGGCTAATAAAAGGCTCTTAAATTCTAATTGGCACTGTCTCTGGCTCCTTTATCTTGAACCTGGTTCAGGCTCATAGTTTGTAGAGTTTTCAGTCCAGAGTTGGTAGGTTCCAAGGCATGGTACAGAGGCATTGTGGAGGAGAAAAAAAAACAGTTCATGGCATGAAAGGCAGAAGGCAGAAAGCAGCAAAGGCAGCAAGCAACAGAAGCAGCAACAAAAAGCAATGGTGGCAGCCCTCTTTCTGTCCCTTATATTTTATCAAGGCGACACGCCTTTTGGGTAGGCACCATTTACACCCAGGGTGGGCCTTCCCATTATCCACACCTAGAACTATGCCAAACAATCAGTGGACTAATTTAGTAATCACACACCCTTAAGCTGAGCATCAAACACTTAATCCCAGCATCATACACTGTAGATTCAGCCACCCCTGAAAAGTCCCACCTATGACCACATGAGGCTGGGGTGGGGGGCATCTAAACACAAGCTGTAACGGCTGAGAAGTGCTGTTCCCCATTTCACAAATAAGGAAACTGAGGCTCAAACAGAGCCTATAGATGACCTAGTGCCCTGCAGCAAGTCCAAGAAAAATCAAGAAAGGAGAATTTCTTTCTCTGGCTTCCCCATGTGCCACAAAGCAAGTCAGGTGAGTACATCTGTGAGCTCTTGACCACTGGGTAGAAGTAGATGAGTATCATTAAAAGACATTGATATAATGACTAATAATGATAATTAACATATGTTGGTTTTCCAATTTTCAAAGCACATTTTACATTTAATGAGCTACCCAGCTGGTCCTTGTGCAGCCAAGTGAGAATTATAGTTTAAAAATCAATTTTCTAAGATTTGCTTGGTACTTGACAGAAAACTTCCCTTCCTGTGGGCAGGTCAAAGATTAGTGATCAGAGGAAATACTTTGATGGGATTTATTTCAGGCCAAGACGCTCTTTCCTTCGAAAAAAATTTCCCCATGTTTTCCAGTTATTTCTCATTCTCACTCAAAAATAAAAGTTAAGTAAGTAAGTAAATAAAGGGAGGGACACAGGGAGCCACTTTGATTTGAAGTTTTGAACAACTGACATTGTCCAGAGTCTGTCTGTCTTGATCAAATTCGGTGTTGTGCAACGCAGAGCTGCTCAAACATTTAGCATCTAGCTTGTGACTAATGGGTCTGATCTTAAGAGTGGTCTCCCACTCGTCAAGTTGTGCAGGATGTGCCAACAAAAACACTCCTTCCGTTACCCACACAGCACCATGAGCTCAGGGCGGGTGGAGGGCGTAACGATTTCCCAGAACAATGCTTCCATGCCACACGTTTTTCCTTCCTTTTGGTCCAGCCCCACGTGTTCTCGGATCTATAAGAGCCCCTGGCACTGGCTCATCACCATGTGCTGACTGTGCTGATCAACCCCTCGTGAAATCTTCCCACATTCAAGTAGCTGGGCTTTCCCTGGCCAAATGGAGATAAGATTTCTGTACTCATTTTCCAGCGAGTATTTAGAAAATTGTTTAGCAGACAGGTACTGGGCAAATAGCCATCACCTCCCTGGTCCAGACTGCTCTTAATCCTGTGCCTCCAAATCTCTCTAAGGAGAGAGAGATTTGGCCAAGAAGCCTGGGTGTCCAAGGGGAAAATACCACAGGTCTCCTTCCATAAGTCCAGCTCCATCTCTCCTGGTCTAAAAGCAGCTCTCTGGAGGAGAGGGGATAGCAAGGTGGCTGAACTGAGCGGGAAGCTCACTACTGGCCCGAGTAAGATTTTCAGAGCTGCTAGTTGGGTGACAGATGAAAATGAAAACAGCACTCTTCTCTCCATTTCACTCTGTGATGAGACTAAAGATAAAGAATGCGCAGCTCTCTTAAGTCCCACCCAAGGAAGCCTGGTTATTAAGGGGCTCAAAGTTCCTTATCAGCAGCTATGTCCAAAACTCCCGAAGGGGTGCTGCCCAGGGAGGAGACTCTCAGGGAAGCGCCACTGTTACAGCTGAATGGTTGATTGGTCTCCACCGTTGTAAAGTTTCAATCAACAATGTCAACCCTCCCTAAGAAGGACTCAAAATAAAACCATCTTTAAAATTTTGTACAGTAAAAAATGCTTAATTGTTTCCATTTTTCAAAGTGTTATGTGTATGAAAGAAACCTCAAGACTGGGATTCTCACACTTGAACATGCAGAAGAATCCTCTGGAAGGATTATTAAAATCATGTCAGCCTCAGTCCAGAGTTCAGCATCTAGAGGTAATTAGGGTGAGAAGTTAAGGTTGTTTTTGTTGTTGTTGAGACAGGTCTTACTATGTGGCCCACATTGGTCTCAAACTTGTCGGCTCAAGAGATTCTCCTGCCTCAGTCTCCCAAGTAGCTGCTGGGTGTGAGCCACCATGAGTGACTAAGAAGCAAAGGTTCTAAGTCTGTGAGACATTGCCCGGTACAGATGGGAGTTAGCACGTATTGCTGGGAAAAATGACTTCTAGCCCTAGAGACGAGGTGCATCCTAGAGCCCATACCTAGCTGCTGCAGAAGCCCCAGCAGCTGGTTTGCCCTTAGGAACTGGGTCTGCCTGTGTTCACAGCAGGAACAAATCCCAGTCACAGCCTGCTGGATGAGTGGGACCCTGGCCCTTGGGAGAAGGGGAGGCATTGTATTTACTATCAGATACCACTTGCCCTAGGCAGTTGAGGCTGTCCACTGAGATTAAGACCCGATTCTGGGTGTTTCTGTGACTCCCAGGAGTGCTATCTTGTCACCCTGTTGACTGTCTCTCCATCAGGCCCCCACACTGCAGGTCCAGATCTACAGCCTAACACACTCCGTGTACCACAGCACGGTGCATGTCCCAGAGGAAGAAGACAGAAGGAACAAAAGAACATGCAGGCCCTACACACCGAGCCCGGGAAGCCCTTCCACTACCGCCAACCCAAGCACCTCTGCCAGCCGGGTGTGCCCCACCATGGCCTGTCTCTGGCAGCAGCTAGACTTGTGTCAGCAGGAGGCAAATTCGTATGTCAAAGGATAGTCCAATTGCTTTAAGTATTCTTTAACCCGTCCTTCCTCCCTTTCTTCCTCCCTTGCTTCCTTTTTGGTACTGGGGTTCAAACCCAGGGGCACTCTACCACTGAACTATATCCTGAGCCCATTTTGTTTTTTGTACTGAGTCAGGGTCTTGCTAAGTTGCTTAGGCTGGCCTTAAACTTGCAACCCTCTTGCTTAGCCTCCTGAGTAGCTTGGATTCTGAGCATGTGGACTTCGTTTATTTTTTTAACTACGACATGCAGTACTTATGGCCTGTAAACATAAATGTGTAGACCATATGTGGCCAATAGAAGTGGGGGTGTGTATGTGTACACACCCACACACACAAGTAACCGGGATTCAGTTACCCAATGTAATCCCTACCTTTATCATATATGTGGTACATTCTCCTATTTTCTATCCTACCCTGTTTCATGGAGATGCACTAAATGAATTTTGTGAACCATTAACTAAACACAATCTAGAATTTGAAAAATGCTGCTTTAATACCTCTGTAAGAATACATGGCTTTGTGTATACTGCTGGTAACATTCAATGTGAGAACATGTATACAGCCTATACAATGAATTACAACACAGAATGATAAGGTCTAAACACATGAGAGCTAGGCATTGGAATCACACTGGGCATGGAGTGGGGTCCTCCAAGGAGGAGCTGAGAGTTCCTGGGTACCTGAGTACCCTGCTCCACTAGCACAGTTCCCACCAAGGCTGGGCAGAACTCCGTGCGTTTGC
Organism: Cuniculus paca; assembly: GCA_004365215.1. NCBI lineage: Eukaryota > Metazoa > Chordata > Mammalia > Rodentia > Cuniculidae > Cuniculus > Cuniculus paca. The sequence continues at coordinate 50,441 of RJWT010000218.1, read as the reverse complement.
CCTCATCTCTGTGCTAACCACTGTGAAACAGCAGGACAGGAAGCTTTGTGTGCAGTGACCTCACAGCACACTTACTGTTCTCCAGGACACGCCAGCTTCCTAGGAGACTTTGCATCTAGAGTACTAAGTGACAGAAACTTCAAATTTAGTAAGATCATGCCAAATTAGCAAGTTTCCCACTCAAGAGCTGAGTGTGAAAATTCTGAGTTCAGCAAAAAGATGGGACTGTGTCACAGCTAAACACGACAGTGTTTATTATATGAATGTCTTCAGTCAAAAATAGTGAGCACACTTGAATCAAAGTCCTCAGAGCCCCATATGAGCTTCACTAAGGCCACTGCCGGTCTTGTCTGAGACCTAAGGAAAGGTTGAGAAACCAGCGGCCACTGAGTGGAAGAACCAAGAGAGCTCCTCGCCTGCATAATTCGTAAGGAAGACACTTGCCCTGCTAAAGGATGATGACGAAGACTGATCAGTGTTGCCACACACTGACCAGAGTACACGGCTGTGGGGCCACTGTGACTTCCAACTGATGGGTTCACAATTGTCCCTTCAGTCAGAGGAATCCAGAATTTTTTCATTGCCCCATGTCATCCAGAGCTGGGACAGCTTTTCCTCTCAGGGGCACCTACAACCTCCCTCCTGTCACCTGGTCCCGGTCTACCTGGGGTAATTCCCCTGGTCAGGTGGGTGTCCTCACTGACTTCCTTCACCCTGCACCTACTGTGATGCCATGTATAGATCTCTCATTCTCTGCTTATGCCTATTTCAAGACTTCAGTCTGACTGATAATGTGCCTCACTGTTCATCTCCGAGCATACAAATGCATCATTCTGCCTCCTTCACAAATTCCTTCCATGACCACCCTAGCCTGTGTCCTAGAGATAGTGTCTTTCACCGATAAATCACATTATGTTATTTGAACTTCAAGAACCCTTTAGTTATTTCATTTTGTAAAATCTTACTCACTAAATAATAAAGGTCAAGTTCAGACTTTCTCATTCATTCATTCAACAAATACTGAATACCAGCTAATACCAAGCTATTCTTACATTCTTCTTAGTTCCTGGATGAGGGCTTTGCACAGATTTCTCACCTTATATCTTATAGTTCAGAATTGAATTTAGTTTGCATAATTGGTGAACAGGATTAGAAAAGCCAAGGCACTTAGCATGAAGTCCCAACAAAGACAGAGCCCATAATGTCACCCACTGCCACCATGCTCAGGACACTCCAGCCAGCAAACCATCCACTCATGATCCTTCCTATGTAGAAAAATCTTTTGCCTTCAGAATTCTGCATCTGCTGTGAGACTGTCACCACAAGAATGAATGGGAGACACCTACATGACAATCCACTAGCTCAACTGCAAGAATGCCACATTTTCAGAACAAAGTTATAATAATTTATGGATGCAGGCATATTTTTTTCTGATTCCTTCCATTTGGCATTCCACAAGAGATATCAGGGGAATGAGTAGAAGCAACAGGACCTCTTTCTGATATATCAGCTCAGTAACCTCCAAACCCCACCCCATGCCCCGTATCCACAGCATGCCTTCTTCCCATACACACAGCCAAGACACTGCTTCCACCAATGATGAAGAAGCTTGATGGATATTCCCATTATCCCCACATTACCTTACAGGCAACAACTGCCTTCTGACCCACTTATCTCTACAGCACAGGCTACTATGTAACTGCGCTTTCAGATAAAAAGCTTAGCGTAATATATTTAAAAGACATCCACAGGGCATTTCTAATGTTACTTTAAAAAACTGGAATAGTTATGGCACGTGAGATTCCTAGCCTCCACTGGTGGACGGGAAGTTGTTTCTCTTGCCATATAAGCAAGTCTATAAGAAGTCCAAACAAGCTCTGAGTTATATAACATAGTTCACATTTTTGGGGGCTAAAATTAGCACGATAAGATTATGGCAATGATCCTAGAACAGATTAAGGACATAATTCTGATGAAAGAGGGCTTTGGGTCAGTAAAAGTACAGCTCTGAAACTGTTTTATTCAAAATGACTTTGGCACAAGGATCAGTAATAATCTCATAGTTACGGAACACCTTTAAAAACTGTTATGCTGAAGGCCCCACAAAGTTTTCCCACTTCAAATGTTGAATTGTGACAGGAAGTTGCCTTGTGAGTTTAGAATGAAGCTATGGAGCTCTCTCAGGAAACTGCCACAATTCAAAAAGGCCTTGAAGTGATAAGGGCTACAGAGAAGCCAACATGGTGCCTGACACTACTTCCATTAAAAAAGCTACTGCAGAACAAGACCACAGGTATGGGGTACCCACTGACAGGGCAGGCCTGGGAAGAAAGATGCTGGTGAAGAAGCCCGTAGTTGGGCTGGTGGCCCCATTCCTGGTCAACCAGGAGCACTAGGAGAAGGGCTCTTTTGCTGGACTTGCCTGGGGGAAGTGGCCTCTCCTGTAAGCTACTTCTCAGGATACTGCTCAGGCCTCAGGCCATTCACTGAAATTAAACAGAGTACCCAGAATGATAGATCCATAGATTGACAGCTTGGAAGCTCCCCAGAAGCAAAAGCAAGGAACTGTGCATTGGCATAAGCATTTTTTAGGCCCAGCTGCTCAATTTACCCTGTAGCTAGACTATATTTAAATCTGAAACAGAATATCAGGCTCTACTCTTTTCTGTTTGCTTTTGTTTTCCTTTACCAATAGTCCTCCTTGAAAACTCCAACTGATTAGGCAGTAAGAAAATGGGAAGAACTTTTTCTCTCACTTCAGTAAGACCAAGAAGAAAGGATTGCATTATTCTTTGGGGAGAGCAAAAAGGAAGAACTCACAGAGATGATCTGCGGTAATCATGGAAGCCTGTAGCCTGGGAATCCATAAAATCCACAAGGTACATAGACCATAGGCACTAGACCATAATAAATTGCTAGCTTAGCAATTTCGACTTTTCCTTTTTGCATTAATTTACTGCTTTCCATAATGTTAACAATAAACTGGTTGGTATTCCCATTAGTCAACATTAGGGGCTTAGCTATAACTCATATATTTTGAAATGCAATTAAAAACTGAAAGGGGATTCCTGGAAATGGGACTGCCATGTCAAATGATAATAGGACATGTGATATAGAAATCATGTTTTGATAACTAAAAGTCAACCACTAAAAAGAAAAGCTCGTGCTATGTTTTAAGGATGACAGTGCGGTGCATTTTAGGGCAAATTCCTCTGCTCAAATAGTTTTAAATTTAACTAAACTATACAATGTAAACTGATCTATGTTTTGTCATGATGCATATGGGAAGGGATTCACAAGGAACTAACTGCTTTAGTTCTATGTTGCTTATTCCAGGTTAAGCAAAGAAGCAATTATTTGTAACCTGGCAGTCCACTTGGTAAACACATTCAAAATCACTGCCTTCATGGACATGTGGGCCAATACTTGTGAAGTTTATCCGGGACCATGTGCAGAGATGCCCACGGCTCTGATAAACACTGAAACTTCCTGTATTCTAAACTTTTCTTCTACAAGAAGCATGGGTTTGATCTGTGTTAGGACAGGGGAAAATGCATGTGTTTTGTCCCTTTAAATCCCAAGTGTTTCCAAAAGAATATACGTGGCTCTCTAAGGGTGATTTAAGAACATGATAACAATGGGTAATGACTATGGAAAAAGTTAAATAAACTAACTGCTACCTGAAAACATTTTGTTTTGCTTTAATGCTGCTTTAAAATTCTTATGCAGGACATGAGTGGACCAAATGCTCTATGATCCAGGGTAACCACTATGAAAGTCCTCTGGATGGACAACTGGTACCAACGTGAGACTGGCTGCACCATAAACTTAAAGACATGTGGAACACAAACTTATTTATGAGATGAGACTTAATGCCATTTACTTGTGGCCAGAAATGATTTTCAGAAGTCAGAATATGACAGTGAAATTTAATGATCTTGAATACTGGCAATAGAAACAGTACCCTAATTAATTTGCGAACTTCTCACTCATAAGATAGCTTTAGCTGTGACCTAGAGAACAAAGTCTGAATTATATTTAAAAATCAAGATCAGTTCATCTGCAAGCTTCTGGGAAGTCGGCAGTGTTCACAGTGCAGAGTATACAATTAAGGCAAATGTGGGAGTGGTAGAGCCTTAGTCAGTCTTCAGTGCTGCCCAACAGGGTTTTTATTAGTCCTCAGAGTTAATTCTGGGTCAACAGATCTCTTCCCATTATTGTTACCCAGTTCTTCCTAGGTTCATTCTAAAATTCTGAATTCTTGCCTGGAAGATGTAGAGGCGGCTGCTGCCACTTCCTGCTGAGCGTCATCAGGAAAGAGGTCTCTTTATGTGAGCTCTCTGTTAAGTGTCCATGAAGCCTGGGCAGTGGCTCTCTCCTTCCTCCAGTTGGTTCTTGAGGCCCACGCCCTGGGATCCTGTTTCACATGAACTTGTGTGAGGGCAGGAGGGGGCACGCTTTTAAAGTAACCAAGTGATTCCAATTTGAAGTCAAAGTAGGTAACACCATCCTTAGATATTCCAAGCACTACTGTCTGCCTGTCCTCCACTCACTCCTTTGTGCAGCTACATTGCAGGCTAACTGCTGGTTACCCTGTCCAATTCCTGCTTCCCACCCACCTCCCCTTTGAGTTCATTCTCTCCCTGGAATACCCCTCGCAGCTAACATCTTGCTTGTCCTTCAAGGCCCACTTCAGTGTGACTTCTTGAATATGTCCTGCAACTCACTGTGAGCCACACATGGGGTGCATCCTGGGGAGATGCAGAGATGCAGAAGACATTGAACCTGTCTCCTGAGAACTTCTAGTCTGGCAGAGGTACATGCAGACCAGTTTAAGAAAAAAACAATTTTCCAAGATGTTCAGTTCAATTAAATGTCCTATCCTTTGTAGGTAAAAATGTAACTGCAGACTCAGGCTAGGCCTGCAAGCATGAAGCACAAGCACTGTCGATGTGAGTGGGGAGACTGAGCTGGGATGCAGGGGGGACCCACAGAGAAGCCAGCAGAGCAGCCTGGCACAGGAGCCTGGCTCGTTTCCTCCTGGGTCTGCAGAGAGGCTGCGCCTTGTGCACGATGAGGGGCCCACATGTGCACCTCAGCCCAGATGTCAGTACTGTCATTCTTAACCATTTCTGGAATGAAAAGCAGGAAAACAAAGGGGAAAATACCGAAAGGATATTATCCAGAGCAAGCTCTGGAAAGTAGGCTGAGTCAAGCCAGAGCTCTAACTTGGACCCTGGGGAAAAAAAAATTAAAGTAACATGAATAAAAAATGTACCTAGAAAACCATGATCAGTAGAGCTAGAAGGAGAGTCCAGGTCAAGATTTATTTATCAACAATGCTCTGGAACATCTGTGAGCCATGCGGATCTGAAGCTCTGAAGGGTCAAGTGCAATTGTGAAAGGAAAATGGCAGCACAAGAGCAGTTGGTTCCCAGGCTCCCTGGAACAGAGCACGAGACACGGAGCAACTGGGTAGGAAACAGGGGGCAAGAGATGCAAATGAACAACATGTGCTTTTCCAAAGCCTTTCTGATGTGCTCGCTCATTTAATTCTTAAAATTAGCCTACTCTAACCGCTATTATTTTGACTTCACAGATGAAAAACTGAAGCAGAGAAGTAGCTCCACCAAAACTGCACAGCTAGTTAGCGCAGGGGTGGGACTGAAACTATGTTGACACCATTTACAGCTCCATTCCTACCACCACATCAAACTCCATTTTAACAGTCTGTCAGAAGCCAAGGGAACCAGATACATGCCGCTCAGGAAACATTTTCTGAATATATCATAAAAAACAGGAACCGTGTTTGGTGCTTCAAATGTTGGTAAGATCTGATTCCCGAATTGAAGATGTTCATAGCGAGTATGGCAACAAACTGGCAAGTCCAAAGCAATTAGAATTTCTTTTAAAAGTCAGAGTAAATCACCTATTTCTAGCACTCCTCTACTTGGAGTTGATAGAGAAGCTCTGTTTTATCACTGTAAGTATGAATATATCTACAAATGTGATGCAAGGGAACAAGACTGTCAGAGGAAAGGGCCCGATCAAGCCTGTCTGTGTAAGTGAGTTGTGTACTGGGAGGGGGCTGCTCTTGCTCTCCCTCCATTTCATCTTTCTAGATATTCGACCCCACATCCCCAAGGACGACTTAGTACTAGAGGACACTTAAGAGGCAGGAGCTTTATGGATCAACTCGGCTTTGGAGCCTCTTCTGAAACCGGTTCATGTTAAGTTCACACATTGCTTGGGAGCGAACATTAGTTTGAACTTTTGGCCCGTGAGATATCCTGCCCATCTGTAAGTAAACATGTAGTAGGGACAAACAGTTTTTATACAACTCATCATTGTACAGTGATAAGATCTGGGGAAACTTTTTTTTTCCTAGTTCAGATTTCTTTATTCAAATATCACACTCAGAAAATTCCCCATCCCACTTTGCCAAGACCTGACATTTGCTCTCGTCTGAGAACTTCAATAATTTGGCATTTGCCTCCAGTATATCTTAAAAAAGAATTTTAAATGCTATGTAGCCATTTCTCAAGATTATACCACATGTATAAATGACTTATAAAGAAGAGAAATACAGAGGAAGAACCCCCAGCCTGCCAATACCACATTCCACTCCTTTCCTTCTTCTCTCCCAAGCTGATGCTAGGCATGAGCTGGCCCTGGCAGACATTGCCACGAAACAACCCAAAATAAGAGTCATTATCACCCAGCCTGTTATTTTTTAAATATGAGGAAATTAAGGTTCAAGGAGTTGCAGTAATGTGTCAAAGTCAACCAGCACCCAAAATAGTGGTCCCGCATGCATCTGGCTTTGTAGCCGGCAGGCCTCTTCCACTTTGCTGAGGTAGGCCACCATCTTGAAGACCTTCCTTTAGACTCCCAAAGACCTCCTAAGTGCTCCTAAAATCTGTCACCCAGACTGTTTTTTGTAGGTTGAAGGGTGGCTTTGTAAAACAATAGCTCTGTGAAGTCCTGCTCTCTGAAGAAAGATTTGGGACTTATGGTTGATTCCTTCAAAAGTTTGATTACCAGACTGAATAATGGCTCAGGTATTTTTCTCCCTCTTTTGAAAAATGGCAAGTAAAACAACACGCAGCTATAATGTTACCAACCTGGGGATGTGAGCATTAGCTCAGGGGATATTTGACTCTTCCAGAGTATTTTATGTAACAGTGCATCACCAAATCAAATGGCATTAGCGGGTAATCCCTTTTCGCCATGTCATAGAGCAACAATGCCTTCTGCTTTTCTCACACACAGGTAATGAGTGATGGAAAGGAGGTGGTGAGCAAACTACAGGCTTGGCATGCACGGGGGCCTGACCTGGAGCTAGGACCCTGATCTTCAGCCCTCACTGCCTCACCAGTCCAGAACCCAGCAATACAGCTCATAAGAAAAGCCATCCACCCTCTGCCCATGGGATTCCAGAAAGGTGGAAAGAGAACTCCTGCAGACCTCAGAGATTTGTGTCTGGAAGGGTATCTGTGGCTGGAAGGGGACTTGGTCTGTGCCCCTGGCAGAAAGACAGTTATCACTGGAAGGTGTATGGGAAAGTGTGACCAGCACATGAAGGGACTAAGCCCAGGCACTATGGGCAGCAGGTGGGGGGAGGAGGGGAGGGCTGGACCTCAGTAGCATCTGGAAAGCTTTTGAGAGCTGGCATCTGGACTGGCCTGAGCCATGCTGCCTGCCTGGTGGGGCAGAATGTAGAACAGCTGGGCTTTCGTTGGTGTTACACAACTCTCTCTGTCAGTCACCTGAATCCTTCAAAACAACCCTCACCTCTATCTTCTGCTTTATCTTGCTTGTCCAACCCAGCCCAGAGAAGACGTGCTTCAAGTGCTGCCTATGCCCCTTCCCAAGTGCCTTCTGCATCTTCCCTTGGCAGTTTACCCGGGTTTTAATTCAACTGCACCCTTTCCTTTCTAGGTTATCAGGTGAGTCCCCTTCTCCCTGTGACCCATCTCCTCCCCTACCCTCTCCTGAGCTCATGCTGCCTCCAACCATGCTGGTCTCCTTGCTGCTCTGGAGAAATGTCAGGCCCTCCTGCCACACAGCCTTTCCACTAGCTGCCTCCTCTGCCTGCAACACTCCTCCCCCAGCTGTCTGAATGAGTCATTCCATTTCCTGGATGGTCCTTCTTGCTCTAACGTCCCTGTCAATTATCAGAGAGACTTCTATGACTCTCCCTATCAGACTACAATAAGCACACACCTTTTCCTAGCACTTCCACTTGCCCCTGCTTCCTTGGTCTCATGTTTATCACCACCTGAAATCACAGATTCTTAAAAAGTTATGTATTGCCTTTCTGCCCCTACGTGAATGTATATTCTATGAGGGCAGCATTCCTAGCTGTTCTGCTCACCACTGGGTCTCTAAGACATGGGACAGTGTCTTGCATGGAGTAGACACATGGTAAATAGATGTTGAAGGATTATCTGTCATTATAGCTCCTTTGCCTCCATAGAGTGAGGCTATATACACACACATATATCTGTGTGTCTCAATATATTATATATCATGGATATAGATATATATACCATGTATCTATATAAACAAATTTACTATGTATATCATATAGCACATATACCCTGTGTCTGCATATATAGGGTATAATGTATATACACTACAACACACATATAACTGCTCAATGGATAATCTGCTACAGATGACAATAAAATTCTCCCCTTCATCTCAGACCGTTGGTGGTTTTCACTTTACACACTCCTTCTCCAAGGCTGGGAGGCACCCCCTGACCTTAAGAGGGCAGATTTGGGGTGGGGCTGAGCAAACAGGAACCGGGAAGGACAAAGTTCCTGTTGTCACACTGTCTCCAACATTACAATCTCTAGCATAGCCAGGATAGGCCTGTGTTCACAAGAGACCTGGAGAGCCACCCACTTGACGCCTGGTTCAAGGATGATTTGTGACTGGCGGATCTGTGAAGCCAAGGGGGGAAATTCCCAAGTTAGTCAGTATCTGCCCAAAAGAACCCTTGCCATACAAAGCCTAGCTCTCTGCTTCTTGCTCATCCATCCAGGAGGTCTGGGCCTTGTGCCTTCTGTGAGAAGGAAGTCTCGTGGCTCAGGATCACAAGGAAGCATCTACCTCTAGTTCCCATTTTGAAGTATCTTTAGAAGCACCAACCAACCGTGAGGTGTGGGCTCATGAGCTGTGCTGGGGAAGCCAGCTGGTAACTGGGGACCTGGGATGGCTGGTGGGTGGAGGCTGCCAGCATCCTCAACTCAAAAGCCAAGGTTAAGGGCATTCCTGATCTTGCTGCGGTAGAGTGACGGAGACCCTGGGTCAAGCAGAAGGGTGACTGCCAGAAGTAGAACCCACGGGGCCCCATGCTGCTGCTGAGAATGGGCTCTCTGCATCAAGTCTAGATTTGTGGCCCTTTCCCAGAACTGACATCTGCAGAGGTCATGTGCAGTGAGGCTGCCACATGGTCTAACTTGAATAGATGGCACTACTAAGCAAGCAGCCCAAGTCTCAGACCTGCCATTACTAAGGAGTCAGGTTGCTGTTTGTTTGTCTTAAACACCTGCATGACACCATGCTAGAAATAACAGCTCAAATCTTCCCATGACCCCACAAGTTGGATTGGGGCAGTCGATTTGCCAAAGGACCCCTGCGGTTAGGCAGCAGAGCTGAGACTGGAATTCTGGTTTGGGTTCAGTCTAGATGCCAGGCTGCTCACATGAATGAGCCCATGGCCTCAGACCACTCCCACAGTCATGGGAGGTAAGGGCTGCAGAGTCCAGATGTGCGAGGGCAGTTTGGGGTAAGACAGCAGCAACTGATATTCTTGAGATTTGATGGACTTTTGGATAGAAATCTACAATGTTTTCAAAATTGAGAATTGAAAGGAAGATAGCCTGGCCAAGGAGGAACATGATAGCAGACATGCAGGAAACTCAAGCACACAGCTCCCTCTGCGAGACAAGCAGAGGGAATGTCCTTATAACTGCCGTCATTTATTGACTGTTCACTCTGGGCCTACTTCATTACACTCTGTGGGGTAGGCAACACTTCCCATCTAAGGATCACACTGAAATAAGTACTCCAAAAATCTGTACAGACTTATAAGCCCCACTAAAGTATCGGCACTGAGGTTGTAACTCCGCAGACCACAACCTTTGCTCTTGGAATGCCCCAATTTGATGGAAACATTTCTAGAAGTCCAATGTTATTTGCCATCTCCAGCCTGGTTTGGGCTAAGTCCTCATGGCTAGTGGTGGCAGACATGGTGCATGCTTAAGGCACACTAGTGCCAGATTTTATGGTGCTCTGAGCCCCAACATATGCCTTCAGGCTGGAATGACACCAAGCTCAAGGCTACCCTCAAGACAGTGTCCCCTCAATGTTCTGTACATCAGAAATGTCTTCTTTCCCCTACACCATCTATGGGAATCTCCAGTTATCCAGGCTCAACTAAAATTCCACTGCCCATGCCCATGCCTAGTTGGCCCTGATCCTCCAGCCTAGATTCTGTCAAATCTTTACTGCTTATTCCAATTCACACTCACCCTTCCTGAAGGTAAGACTCACATCACTCAGATCTTTTCCAAATCTTTTTGGGCCTAGGATAGTACCTGATGCTGCACCTTCTGACTGATTCAAAGTCAACTCTCTTCAGTAGCAAAGAATGATGCCACTATGAGGCAGTGTCTCTTAAAGTGTGTTCAACAACCACCTAGGATTGAAAAATGCCAATTCCTGAAACCTGCTGAATTAATATCTTCCTCAGTGGGACCAGCTCCCTGGGAGATCCTCTCCACACGACTGTTTGTGAATTCCGCCATAAGGGTCAATGCAATAGCCAGTTTAGCAAGAACCATATGCAAGGGCAAGTAGAAAATAGCACCAACTGTGAAGCCCAAGGAAATCTTTCATTCTGGTGGGACTTCTCACAACCATGCCTAGGGAGACAGATAGAGTGGTAGCTACTTGACCTCTCTCTTGCCCTCCTAAATGATGATGTGTGTAGTGATGTGTTGTCATTGCTGTCAATTAAAACAATACATCTAAATTTATTCTAAGTCCTTTTATTTTTTCTTTCTCTTTTTGGTACTGGGAATTGACCTTGTGCTTGCCAGGCAGGAGCTTATGCCACTGAGCTATATTTCCTACCTCTAAGTCCTTTTCCATCCTCCCAGAAATGGCTAATCTTTGTGGAGATTCCATTCTGCCGTTTGTCACTGCATCATGAGCAGAGGGACCTAGGGCTGGGCATATAGCTCAGTGGCATAAGTGCTTGCCTGGCAAGCACAAGGTCCTTAGTTCAATTCCCAGTGCCAAAAAACAAACAAACAAACAAAAATGAGTAGAAGGATCTAGATTCTACTTCTACAATTACCACACAGGTTACAGAGGAGAAGAGGGTCTCTCTCTTCCAAATGGATGGCTCTAGCCCTAGACATGAAACCTTGATCTTGACAAGTAGCACTCATGATAGCTACTTCAATCCATACTTTCCTGTTTCCAGTATATGATGACTTCTTTGACAAAGAGCTCTTTTCTCACAGCCCAAAACACTGACAGGCTGTAGATGTGGGTGTCTCAGCTGAGAAACATGAAGTTTTGTGATCTCAGAAAGCACACACCTTAAAAGAGAAACTTTACGCCTGACTAATTAAGAGTCATTCTTAATGAAGAAATCATGGAGAGGATTAAAATGTTTTATCCCTTTCTCTCAGCATCTCGATTAGGCCCTTCTAGAGTTACAGGGCTTTTCATAAATCGCTTCTTGCTCTTGCCAATCTGTCTCCAAGCACCAACACATCATCATTGACTGGGTATTTTTCAGTCTCGCCAATAAAAACTCCCAAGTCACCCTGGAACTCTCTGAGATGACTGAGAAACATACAGGGCACTCTTTAACAGAGCATACAACTGGAGGCCAGCTGGGGAAGGTTTCCGGAAGGCTCGAGGTGAAGAGGTGGCCTAACCACAATTAAGAGCAAGTCCCGCCAGCAAATGCTTGTCCACTTTAGGAGAGGGATGGTGGCTTTCTCAGGCAGGAACTGGGAGCTGGAGCTCATTCCATGAGTGAAGGCTGCCCTTTCTCCCTTCCCCAAAATGAACATCTCCAGGAAGAGGAGGGACATCCGAGAGGCCTGAAAAGATCTTTATGATCTTTATATCCCAGCTCTTTAAGAAATCATGGGTCTTCAGAGAAAATCCCCTTACTTATTTGTGCCTATTTCCTCACCTATTAAAGATAAATCTACCAGCACCTGCCCACCTCACGGGTACAACAAAAGCAAAGTGAGATGATGTTATACAAATGACTCTGGAAAGCAGTTTAAAAGTTGCATGCATGCTACATGTCAGTGCTGTGCTGAAGGATGCAAATGTCGCCTGCATTTTTCATGGCAGTCTTTTGAGAGGAAGATTTATTCCTACTTTGTGGAGGAGGAAATCAAAGTCTGTTAATGTCCTAAATATTTTCTGGAAGTTAGACAAAATAATAGGTTCCCTGAAAATTAAATGCCTGTTCAAAACAAGACACCCAATTCCTATGGAGCTGGTCTAAAGTGAAGGGATATTAAAAAAGCAAATTTTAATTCTCCTTCATGATAATTACTAACCATTAGTAGGGGCTGTGAGAGGTGAATGACATATTCAGGATTCCATAGCCACATGCTGCTAAAGAGAAGCAGGATGATGGGTGAGTAGCAAGACAGGAGCTGCTAAGTCAGCTGATTGTAATTCCAAAAATTATTCTTAGTGGGCACAGTCACATCAGCTATATCACTGCTATAGGGTGCACTTACTGAGCACTTGCTGTGGGTAAGTAGGTTTTGCCTACTTCCTTAGGCATATGTGCACAAAGGTGTACACAGAGTGTAAACGGAATAGAAAACTTTTATCTGCTTTTGAATGCTCACAACTGGTTTGGGCAGATAAGACATTTGTGCATACAAATCTAAACAATGAGCCATGTTGTATGTGCCAGGTGCCAAGTAGGAAGAGGAATTAATAGATGGTAGACAAGCTGGGATGAAGGGAGGGGTTGATGAGAGAGGCAGCATGTGAGATGAGTGTTGGGAGGGCAGCATAACTGGAGTCGCAGGCTGGACCCTCCTAGGTGAAGGAAGCAGGCAGCATTTCACATGCCAGAGTTTCCAGAAGGCACACAGTGAGCCAAAGAGAGTAGGATAAGATCCAACAAAAAACAGAAAGAAGAGACTGATATTTTATTTTGCAGGCCCTGGATGGTATCCAAGTCTTGGAACGGTATGGCTAAAGTAGGCAAGACGATATGGTCTATTTGTAAAACTCCTTCTATGAGTGATTCATTTCAAATAAAAATCTAAATGGCTATCCCACTAAAACATGCTGTTGCTGTTACAATCTAAAATAGTATTTAAGGGAAATCCATTCAAGTATGCTTCCTTACTCCTACAGAGCTTGCTACCTCATTCACAAGGAAGTTGTTCAAAAACAGGAAGTCTGACAGGTAATGAATGATATATACAGGGCTATGCAAGACACATACCCAGAAAAGTTCCCACCAATCATAAAAAGCACACAAAATGAAAACTATTTTCAGAGAAAAGAAATACGCTTGTTCTGTGGATGACACAGATGGCAAGGATCCTAGACACTGTGGTGCAGGAAGACAAGAACTATCCCTCATCATGCAGAACAAGACAAAATCAAAGGTGAACCGGGAGTGGGAAAGGGCAAAGTCATTTAGGTGGAGAATTCCTTCTTACTGGGGCATAACTACAATTTGCTAGGGATTGTGTGACCAAAGCAACAACCCTACGAGCTGCTCATTTCAGAGATTCTAGGGGTAGCAGCTTTACTTCTGCACCATTCCTGAGGAGTCAATGGCTTTTCAGAAGTAATAGCAACTGGAGAGAAGGGACAGCACTTCCCAAACCGCATGGTGGGTGCTGGGTTGGGACAGTCACGTGATTTTGGTAGTTTTGTCTTCTGCCCCTCCCTCTACCAAAGGCCATTGCCCTGAGGTATTCTGGGATGACAGGAAATGCCTAAGTCCAGCAACGGACTCAGAAAACCCCCCTGGAGACTCTCCCTGTGGGTTTTACGGACATGGGCATTAACCAAGGAAAACTGTCTTGGGGAGAAAATGAGCTTGTTTCAAGGCAAGTCTGCTATAAGCCTTAGTGCATCTGTATCCAGAGGCTTTGCATGCTGTCTTCTCCATGTGCAGTGGGGAGGTCTACAATTCTGCCCATGTTTTTAGATGAAGACAGCAGTAATAGCACTGCACCTCCAGGAACTAAGGATCTGGGGCAGCGGGTGGGGCAGGAGAGACATGGTCACTCTGCAGTTTTAGAAGCCAGAGATTTTCACCATTCTCCAAGGGAAAGTAACTTAAGCTTCTAACAAGTCTACAGAATCCTCTAGCCACATTTTTTTTTGGTGGATTTCCTTCCTTATGTCACAAAGAGGGCATTTAATAAAGTGTACAGTATGGGGAACATTTACCCAGATACCCAGCTTGGGAAGGGAAACATTATTTGCAGAGCCTTCAATACAAGGACCCCAGGAAATCCCCCTAAATGCCATTTCCTCCACTTACATTAAGAAAAAGGGAAAGCAAGCAAGTGGCAAGGGTTTAGTATTTTCTTGCAGTTTCCTTTTCCTGACCCTATATAGGATGATATAGCTATTTACTTCAAGGCTCAGGAGTCAGCCAGCATTGTACAAAAAGCTTTCCCACAAAAAAAAATTCAGAACCAGGCAAACTCTTTTCTATGACGTTTCAGTAATGGGCTGGTCATGAACAAGCTAACTTGTGTGCACTCAGTCCTGTTCCTGCCTCCTGTAGCAGGAGCTGCTCACTCGGGCACTGGGCACACAAGGAGACCATAGTGCGTATGGGGGTGGGGTGGTGTCAAACATAACAAACAAATGAGATCTTCACTGTTTTCAATTCCAAGCCACTTTCATGGCTTCTTGTAATCTCCACCCTGTATGCAATGGAGATGCCCAAGCTCAGTATGATTATCCATAAAATAGAGGAGCAATAAAACTTTCAGCCAAGCAGAAAAGACTAAATCACACCTGTGCTGATGTAGTACTTTATCTGAGCACAATGCCATGGTAAGCACCAAGAAAATGGAAATGAGAGAGCCTTGGTTCAAATCACAGTTCTACTACTGTTTGCCAGGTGACACTGGAGAAGTCATTCTATCTCCTGGTATCTTAGAGTATCTACCCCCTGGGGCCAGTGCAAGGATAAGTCAATATATGTAAAGAGTTTTAGAAAATAACAGGCACATAGTAAGTGCTATGAAACTGTCCACTCCTCATACTGACTGACAGAGAATATTGTATTACTACTAGTTGCTATGATGGCAGAAAGGAAAGCAATTATTTTCAAAAGATGGCAGGAGTAGAGGAAGAAGCACAAGGAGGAGCACGTTCCCATAGAGAATAGGCCAGAATATTCTGGAAAGAACACATATTCTACAGCTGAAAGGTCAATTTAATTTATAACTTTGTAGATGAAAAATGGAAAGCTATCTTATGGTTTTCATACTACAAGTTACCAGATGCAATTATTGACTTCATCTTCTTACTTATAAGATGTGGCTTTAAAAAAAATTAAGAAATACCAAAGTTGTGGCAACTAGGGAAGATTCTCCCCTGGTCAGAGCCATGTGCTGTGTGAGGCTAAACTGGGTTGCTCCTTACGAATTCTCAGCTGTCTAGCGAGAGGCCCCAGGACAGACTGAAGGCAAAGCCCTAGTCTGCCGCTCCATCTTGGTCTAGTCTTGGGAAGGAAGAAGGACCTGTGCTGGGTCCTTCCAGCTACACAGGCCATGTGACCACTCACTACAGTGCCTGTCCTTGAGATAGCCCTCACTGCCAAAGACAACAATAAAATCAAAACCTCAACAGTAACATAAGGGCATGGAGACATGGTCCTCCAGCTCATTGCTTACTAAACTTAGAATCTCTTTTTGTGTGATTAAAATGTTAGTGTCCGATATTTTGGACACCTTTATGTTTGTATTTTCTTCTTCCCTTTATTGTAAAATATACATAACAGAAGAACATGTAAAAAAAAAAGAAAAAAAATATATGTATATAAAACAAAATCCCTGGTAGCTATGACCCACCTTGACAAATCAGACAGGCTGCTGGCCCTTTGAATCTCCTTCAAACCTCTTTGATTGCATTCCCCTTTATATCCCCACCAGGGGTAATCAGCACTTAAAATTTTCTGTTCATTATCCCACATTTTTCTGTATAGTTTCCCCACCTATGTATTTATCTCTAAACAAGATGCTTAGTTTTGCCTGTTTGAGGACTTGCTATGCATGGAATCATACAGTGCATATCTTTCTTGGGCTTGCTTCCTTCACTCTACCATTGGTCTCCACAGCTTCCTTTTAAACACTAGCTCTTATGGCTTAAGGTATGGTTTGTGTTTGTTTTGTTTTGCTTTGCTTTGCTTTGCTGTGCTGTGTGGTGCTGGGGATAGAGCCCAGGGCCTTGTGAACACTAGGCAAGCACTCCACCATGGAGTCATGTCCCAGCCCAGGTTTCTGTTCTGAAGGAGTCTCTCTTTTTCTTTTAATAACACTTTTAAAAAACATTTCCCAAACCTTCTCCTTACAATACAACACAGCAAACAAGTAATGCATTCTGTTCCCTTGGATGAAAACTGCCACACACAGGGAAGCTGTGGTCAGTTCCTCACCTTTGCACTCCAAACATTATTTCCATAAGAACATTTTTTGGTAGACAAAATGATAGAAGAAATGCAGTTAAAGCTTCCAAATGATATCATCTTCAAAAAAGGAACTTTTCCCTCAACCACCATTTTCTTAATAGTTTCACACAGTCTCTCTTTACTCCTGAAGCTAAATATGTCCCTTTTTTATAGAATTAAGATTTTAAGTTTCACATTAACCTTTGAATAATTTGCATAGTTTTCCACATAGCTCTTTAACTTTGCATCTTCCCCTGCTAAAATGCCCATCTGCTCAGTTCTAATGGGATTCTAACTTCTGTAATCTTGCAAACTGTTTGTGCCACAGAGGAGGATGGGATATCCAAACATCTGCATTTTATGCTAAACTTAGTGTCTGTAAGGTTCAGGAATTAACAGCTCAGACAGCTATGCAGAATCCATCTTTCCCAGGAAACAGATGCACAAGAATCAGTTTTGGAGCTGGAAGAATATACCTATTATTCTCAGTGTTTGGAAGGTTCCAATTTGTTTTGGTCTATGGTGTCAAGATACTGACTTCCAATCCTTAGCCAGTGCCTAAAAGCACCAGCACTCTCTGTTTTCTCTGGTGATGGAATAATTTACCAAACCCTTATTGATGTGGTTTTTTAAGCAGCACAGTCAACACTGGACCAGGCAGCTAGATAGGACAGTTGGAGCTACATAAACATCTGTCTCCAATGACAGTCTGAGCTACTCCTGCAAAAGTATAAAACTGAGTAAATTACACTGGGTAAGTATTTCAACATGTATAATGTGATTCATTTGGCTGTATTAGTTGTGCTTCTAGATCTGGTAGATCTAGAAAGTCTTCATAAATCAAAGCTTGAGAAAGGAGGTTAGACTCAATCTATTACTTGAAAGAGAAGAAAAAACAAACAAACAAAAAAGCAATAAAACAGATCTGGGTTGGATAAATGGTGGCAGAAACATTGAGAACCAAGACTATTTTCTTCAATCACTCTGACCCTCAGGCTTACTCTCCTGTCCCTCACATGCCCCTCCTGGAGGACCAGCGAAAGCTGCAAAGCTGCAGCCCAGATCCAGCCTCAGAGCAGCAGCTCAGCTGGAGCTAGAGGCAACTAATGAGCTCAGTTCCCTAGCAACCTGTGCACAATGCTCCTAATAAAATGGATTAGCCACTGCTGATGAATCCCAAGCACACACCGGATTGACCCGACAAAGGAGCTCATTTGTACCTCTTTAGTGTGCTATGGGGGCTGACTGAGGAAATTCTTTTTGCCTGTGAGCCATCCTAGCATTCTCCCGGGAATATCATGGTAAAAATGAAATGCTCACATGCGTTAAAAGTGAGCACTTCAACTTCCTATTGTCTTTGCAAAACACATTCTCACACCAGGAAGCAAAGAATCTGCTTTTCCTTCTCTTGCTTTCCCTGTACAACTCAGTTTGCCTAAAATACCAGCCCTGAAGAGGTACAGTATTCCAGCATGCCCTGTGCAACACACACCAGTAGTCTGGTCACCCCATTATAAATCAACCATATGTCATTTTATTTACACCTTGGTACCTGGGATTTTGGTTTGTATCCACCAATCCTCAGGAGTCTACTCTCCATTGAGCATTAAGAAGTTTCTGGAAGGTTAGCTGAAATTGCTAACTGAACAAGGCAGCAGCTAAAAGTTTTTTACATTCTGTGGACTAGAAACAGTGCTGTGTTTTAAGGAGACAGCTGAATGGCTTCTGGTAAATCTTCAAGGACCACTAGGCATTGAAAGTATGTTTGAGTTTGCAACCCGCACATGCATTGATGGCCCTGGGACATAAAGGCTTTGATCAAGGCAGGAACATGCACTGAATTGAGCTCTGAATGGGGACACTAAGGGCAAGCACTGCTCACTGACTTCATCACTGTCTTCATCCTGTTCCTGCACTAGCAGTAGGTAATCCTGCAGTAGTCTTAGGTCAGGTTCCCGGTAAGCAGCATGTTCATAGATACTTATATTCAGATTCTGGGACGTCTTACTCTTCTACCTGCCCCATCTTCGATCTATGAGGAAAGAAATGCCCAGAGAAATGTCTCAGACAGACCTTCGGCGGCAGAAGCAGAGTTAGAAAAGAGATTCTGGACTCCATGTGCTCTCCCTGTCTCTCTTTTTACTTTCATGGTACCATGGATTGAACCAGGGCCTTCACATTGATCTACTTCCTCAGTCCTTTTTTTTAGGGTCTCATACTAAGTTCCTATGTTGCCCAGGCTGGTCTCAAACTTAAAGGTCCTCCTGCCTCAGCCTCACAGAGTACTGAGATTACAGGCATGAGCTATCATGTGCTGTTTCATGTGCCCTTTTTAGTGTATCTCATGTTCCCTACAGATTCAAATCAATAGCGACTCACAAACTCGAATGGCCAAATGGGCCGTACCCACTACCTGGCAAGATCTTCAAAGTCAGAGCAAGATGGGCCAGCAGAGTTATCTGAAGTATCAGAGACCACTGGAACAAAAAGTTTAGGTTAGATGAGGAAAATCTATGGCCTCAGCTGAGTAATTTCAATAGACGATAGAAGTTTCTCTACAAAAAGCCTCATGTGACTTGCCCTGTGGAAAACATCCGACCACTATCAAAACTCAAATGAATCTAAAAATAGGCATACTAAAAAAAAGGTAAATCCTGAAATCCAATCGATGGGGGAAATTGGGAGGCTTGACGTCAACCACAAGGAAACTGGCTTTGTTTGGTCGGTGAGTTAGAAACTTGGACCTCTGGTTTTAGATTTCAAGATGAAACCTTTTATTCAGATTGGATCATTGTGAACCCACTGAACTGTGGGGAAATGACACCTTAGAAGTCTGCAGATTGCTTACTGCAAGTGATGGCAATCTAAGTTTTCATCTCTAATCAGTCCAGCGCTCACCCAGTATTTCTACAGCATCCCTCGGAGCATGATGCTGTCTCGCCTGGCAGGCCTGCCTTGCCAAATGCAGAAGGGATGCTTTGCCAGTCCTCCCATCAGTCCTTTCACACTGCCTCTGGACCCTGGGTTACCAAAGCAGCCTTCTCACCAGGGCCCCTGATCTACCTTCTTTCTTTCTTTTTCTTGGGCCAGGGTGGGGGTTGGGGGACTGGAGATTGAAATCAGGGCCTTTGCACTAAGCTACATCCCCAGCCCTAACCCGAGGCCCTCCTCCTGCCTTGGCATCCCAGAGTGCTGGGCTTGCAGGTGTGCACCACCACACCTGGCTTCCCTTTCATCCACACTATACAGAGGTGCGAGGTGGAGCTTTCTAAATCATCTTTTCCTAGAGCATCTTCAAAGAGTCTTCTTCCAGAGTAAGTCCAGATTCCCCACCTAGCACTATAAGAACTTCACAACTCAGCCAAAATTTCCTCACAAGTTTATCTTTCCCTAGTGTGTGCCTGATGTTCTAGGACATTCTGCCCTTGGGAGTCACTCCTGCAAATTTCATCCCACCCTGCCCTGAAATTTGCTGCATCTTTCTCTTCCCCTTGCCTCAGCAACAGCCCAGAAGAGCGCATCTGTCATCCCCCCAGTCCATGGTAGTCCTTCTCTGCCACAGGAGGCAAGGGTGAGGACTGTTGTTCTGGATCCCAGTAGAATCACTTGTCTCTGTGTCATCCTGACCAAGTAGCTAAGCCTCTCTGAGCCTCCGTTTTCTTGTCTGCCTGAAGAACTGGTGACAACACCTATGCCACATGGGACTTGGGAGAGGCGTATGGAATTAACTCCACAAGGTTCACAGTGTTAGCTTGCTTAGAGAGGAGCAGCTGCAAGTGGGGAGCCCAGCAGATGGGGGTGCATAAAGGTCCCCCTGCCATGGCAAGACACGCAGGTGCACTCGCACATATTGTAGCAGCAGAGGCACCACCAGAAAAACTCACTGGAAAACTAGCAGCTTTAGAACAATAAGCAAACAGTCTCAGAGGATGAGTAAATATATTCCTTAGTGATGGAAAACGCCGTCAGATATATTTAATGAGAAAGGCATTTAACTTTTAGTCTATATTACGTCAAGTAGGGCAGGTTATTTACAAATTGTACTCAAGTTTCCATTAGAGAAAGAGATAAATGTAAATAGAGGGGGCAGCTCCATCGCAGAGGCTAATCAGTACACTGCAGTGGGTAGTGCACTCCGGGCCACTCACTGCCAACACTGGCCTTGGAAGCCAGGCACTGGCTACTCACAACACCAAATGCAGAATTTCTCTAGGGGAGGCCCCCAGATATTGAACCTTGGAAATCATTTGGTTGAAGATTACTGAGAATGAAGAGAAATCATAACACTATGATACAAGGTGAAACAGGTTACTACAGAGTATGATACCAATTCTATAAATATATTTGGATACATTATTTTTTTAAATGTGTAATTTTTAAATTTAGTGATAGTTGTTTGAAGCATTCTTGTTTCCTTTTTTGTCCTTTACTTTTCCAAATTTCTTCTAATGAATAAATACTCCTGTGACAAAGAATTAAATATGGTTTTGAAACTGGGCATGATGGGACATGCCTGAAATTTCATCACTCAGAAGGCTGAGGCAGGAAAACCACTGTGAGTTCCAGGCGAGCCTAGAATACACAGCAAGACCCTGTCTCCAAAAACCAAACCAAACCAAACCAACCCAACCCAACCAAAAACCATACTACTTTTTGAAAGACAAAGCCAAGACTTTTAGAAGGAGAACAAAGCACTGAGTTCTGGACACCAGAGAGGGGCCAGCACTTCTCATGTTTGAGGGCAATAAACATGTTCCTTTGGGGCATCAAGTTCAAGAGGCCAAGAAGCCTGGCTCCCCTGCTTGCTCTTAGGTCCTGCAGGGTGACAGCTCATGCACATGGTGGGTGCTCAACAATGGCGACATAGACAAGCATGAGGGGTCTGTCCTGCTCTCGCTCATTTGGGGCATAATCCCTGCACCCTGTCCCTTCTCCTCCCTTCTGTCTTGTCCTTTCAGAATACAAGCATTTCTAGAAAAGGCTGACAGACTCTGCTCTCTCACCAGCTTAGGAGCACTGACTGGTCTTTAAATTTCAATCTCACTGAGTCCAAGTAAAACAGAGGCGTCTCCCTCATACCCCTTCTCTGTGTGTCAGTAAGGGGTGTCTAGGGAGAGAAGGGATTTGGAGAAGAGGATATCGGGGCAGCAAAGAGGAGACTCAAGGAGAAACACTCAGTGTGAACAGCAAAAGCTGCTGGGAGACCTTAATTCCAACCAAGCTTCGGTTACAAACACTGGAAGATCTCACTGGGCCTATTTCTCATCTATGAAAAGAGGGGTGACTAAGCTTCAGGGAAATGTAAATGACAACTACAAGAAGGTACTCCTCAGGATGGCCAATACCCCTCATTTTATCCAGAAAATGATGAGAGCTGGCAGTGGGGATATTGGAACCCTTCATTCTCTTAGCGGGGATGTGAATGGCATAGCCACTATGGAAAACGGTATAGTGTTTCCTCTAAAAATTAAAGATCAGATGATCCAGGACTCCATTCCTGGGTACACAAGCAAACAAACTGAAACTAGAATTTCAAAGGTTTTTTTGTTTTTTACCATGTAGCCTAGGTGGTTTCAAACCATATGAGCACAAGCAATCTTCCTGTCTCAGCCTCCCGGAATGCTGGGACTGCAGATGTGTACAACTCTGCCAGCTCAAAGATATATTTGTATGCCGTGTTCACAGCAGCATCACTCAAAATAGCTAAAATGTGTAAGCAGCCCAAGTACCTATCAACGGGTAGATATACAAACTGTGCTATATAAAAACAATGGGATATATTACTCAACCTTGAAAAAGGAAGAAGATTCTGAACCTTGAGGACATTATGCTAAGAAAATTACTGTATGGTGCCACTTATCTGAGGCACTCACAATCACAGACAGACAACACAGTACAGTTGTTACATGAGCCAGGCAATGGGCGAAGGAGGAGTTACTGCTTACTGGGCATGTAGTTTCAATCTTAAAAGACAAAAAGAGTTATGGGTGCACAACATTATCAATGCATTTAATCCCACTGAGCTGTATAATTTAAAAATAGTTAAGATAGTGGCAGGCATGTGGAATCTACCTATAATCCAGCTACTCAAGAGGTTGAGGCAAGATTGTAAAATCAAGGCCTGATTGGACAATTTAGCAAGAAACTGTTTCAAAACCAGCCACGACAACAATAGTAACAATTTGAGCAGGGTGTGGGAATGTATGCTTGTAATCCCTGCACTCAGGAGGCTGAGGCAGGAGGGTTGCTTGTGAGTTTGAAGCCAACCTGGGCTACCTAGTGAGCTCAGGGCCAGTCCGAACTATATAGTGAGACCCTGCCTCAAAAAACAAAACAAAACAAAAAGACGGTAATCAAAAAAACACAGATAAGTTAAAAAACATAAAAATAAAAGACAGTGAATTTTATATAATGCATATTTCATAATCAAAAAAATGTTAAGAAAACAAGGAATGACCATAGGAAACTCACTGAGCTCTTATCAGGGAGGAGTGAGGGTACTGAGCTAAGTGAAGGCATTTTTAAGAGCAACCGTGCTATTCAAATGCAAGATGATCTCCCAGGCAGAAAGTTACAGGAGGCAGGCAGGGCGTGAGGAGAGCCAGCGGGCGGGCTTGGACCTTCTAATAGTTCTGTCCCCAGGAATAACACTGTTACCTTTCAGACTTTGGTGAGGGCCTCGTGCTCTCCGGCTTGGTTATGAAAACCTGCGATCTCTCTGCCCACCTGGGGCCTTTGGCGCCTGCCTACACGTGGGTCCCCGTCTACGCACACACGCCACTCCCAAGCCCACGCTCATCCCTCAGACGAACTCCTTCCGCTCCACAGCCCTCCATGAAGGTTCCACTACGTTTTGCAGGGATCCACAGGGCCCAGGCCCCACGCCCTCTCTGAGAGGTGCTGGGTGGCTGCTTAGACGCAACTTATTTCTGCTGCCCACTGATACTGGCAAGGACGGTCCTCAGCAGCAAGGAGATAGTTCTCAGGGCCTGGTTCCTCGGATAACAGATTCAGCTAACACGAAGCCTGGACCTCCTCAGGGACTCCTTTCACTGAGGGCTGTTGTTACTACCCAGGCTTTCTCTACTTCACGTCTTTGCTGGCAACTGTACCAGTTTCCTGGTGGCTGCCTACTCCACAAACCAACTCTGGGTTCTGAGCAACCCCTCCACTCCTGTGAGACACCAAACCTCATAACTCCTCCAACTCTTTTGAAGAAGTTGCGGCTTCGGACTCTGCTAGAGCAGGGAGGAGACCCATACTTGGTTCAGTTGCTTTCTCAGCTCTATCTGACTTGGTCATCTCTTAAAAAAAAAAATCTATCAGTGGCCTAATTTCTCACTGTGTTTCTGTTTTTAGCTTTAGGGTATGGTCTTAAAGAGTCACAGTAAACCAGGCATAGTATGGCACACTGTAAACCCAGCACTCTGGAAAGCTGAGGCAGGGAGATCACAAATTTGAGCCCAGACTGGGCAATTTAGCAATTTTAGAGACCCTGTCTCAAAAAGTGAAAAATGAGTTGAGAATGTAGTTCAGTGTGAAGGCCCTCAGTTCAATCCCCAGTACCACAAAAAAAAGTAAAAATAAATATTGAAGTTCCTTGAAACTACAATTTTTCTCCTGCATTGTCAACACTCATTCTTAGCAGCCCTCCTCAGCTCAGAGTTAAATTGAGTTTGAAAAATGTCTCCAGTTGCTTTTTAAGGATTTTCCATGTGGCATTTCCCCCAGGGCAGGGAGGGAGGCTGGCCAAAGGAGATCCTGTAAGACTTTAGCCCATTTCCTTCACAGCGAAGCCCCCCAGGATTTGGCTTCCCAGGCCTGGCAGGAAATGCCAAAGGGTGGGGGATGGGCAGGAGCTTAGAAGTTTTACAGAGGAAAAAGCAGGGGTGAAATTATTCAAGACAGGTTTTGTGGGATCCAGTTGGAGGAGATAATTTCGCAATGGGGATCATAAAACACAAATACACAGAATCTAAAAATGCCTGGGAATTTTATTTCCTGTAACTACAAAAACAAAAACAAATCTACCTCTCAGTGGCTCTCTTATCCCGAGGAGTCAATGGATGAGTGAGAACCTAGAACAGGCAATTCCTTCAGTCCTTTCTCCAGCAATCCCTGACCTTGTCACTGCTCAGCCAATGAAGAGGGCTCAGGCCCTACCCTGTCTTGTCTCTTTCAAGCAGCAGCTGATTATGTAGGGGCAGGAATGCCTCTCCTTATTTTCCAAATACCCTCCCTTTCTTCCACTCCTTCCTTCTTTCCTTTACTTTGACGAAGTCAGACACACAGTGGTGAGTTCTATCTACCTAGCACTGGAAAAACGAAAATGACATTGGGGATAATGTCTAGGTTTTGTCACTGTCCCTCGGCTTCTACCCTCTTTTAATGCAGCCCATGCTTCAGGTCGAGTTCTGTAGATTCCCTCACTTGGTTCGGCTTACTCTAGCATCCTAAAAGGCACACAGCAGAGTAGGAACTCAGCTCAAATGTATGGTTTGAATTTGACTGAAACTATAGTTATTGGCTTAATTCATTGGCCTGTTGGCCCCATCTCATTATCCCTGGAAAGCTGGAGCCATGTCATTTGCTTTTTTGTCATCGCAGAGCCCATGGAGAACCACCAGAGCACCTTATCCAAGGGCAGGTAGGCTTAAAACAAAAAAGCCCGAAGCAATCACAGTGGCTCATTCATTCAGGGGGCTCCAGTGATCAGACTTGACTTCGTCACATCTGGCATCATGTTTCATGCCAATGGGTTTGCAAAATGCACACGGATCGGTTGACATCTCAGGTATGGGACCCTCACTGTACACACTTCCAAGTCTTGCCAGGCAACCTGCTTGCAGCACTCGGCCTAAAGCTCTGTGTAAAACATCTGGAAGTTTTCAAAGTGACGTTTCCAGAAGAACTATTTCCCCCTACACATTGAAAATTAAGGCTCACCTAAAAATAATTAAGTGTGATTTAACACCCTCAAGGCTTTGTGTGTTGCAATAAAATAAGAATGAAAGAAATCTTAATAGGATTGCAAATCAGGTCTTTGTGTTCCTGATTCATGCATCAATCATAGCTAAAGTTCCCGAAGGCTGAGAAAATGTGTTTTCTTTCTGAGGAAAAAGTGAAACTCAAGACTGAAACTCTACTTTCTACCTCAAATCCTCCCCATCTTTCAAAGCCAGGCTTGAACACCTTTCTTCCGCTGGAGCCAAAGGGCACCCATTCCTGAGTCCTCTTGGTTTGCAGACGCCACGCTGCACATGACTACCCAGTGCCTTTGCTGGGGAAGTTAGCAGGGCGGCCCAATCCACCACTGAGCAGCCCTACAACTCGTGAGTCAGCTTTCTTATGGCTGATAACTCATCGTCCAGCACCTGCCTCGGTCAGGTGACTAATAGTTACTCTTTAAAACCATGACTACTGGTCATCATAGGAGAAGTCATTTTTTAAAAAGTTAAATTGAGGGTTTACGAGATGATTATTCCTAGGGTTGCTTCTGTCAGGAAGCCAAGGTCCTTCTTTGAGACCGTTATGATCTGTTTCAGAAAAATTATGTTCACATATGTAAAGCAAGGTGTTCTCCTAAGTAGGGATGGCCTGAGAAAGGTGATACACACTTGCTCTTCTATCTGTGGTTACCTGCCAATGGCCAGGGGAAAAGATCAGCAAAAAGCTGAACAGCAAAGGAAGTTTCTTTTCCTCCCATTCTCAGGCTCCAGTCACCTGAAGCCCCCAAATCCACATAAGCTTGAGGATTATGCTCTGCCACAAATGAAATCCCATGGTGTCATTCAATACTATTTTTTGTTCTAAAAGATGCCACTCAATGAAGAACCTTGGAGCTTGTTATTGCTACAAGGTATAAAGGGAGCATTCCTGGCATTAAAGACATCCATTTTCTTCTCCCTCACTCATTCACCAAGATGACTTTCAACACTGGCCTCCCCAAATTCACCACACACAGGGGCTCCACACAGTCCTCAGCACTGGACTGGATACTGGGTCTTTCGAAAACATGCTCAAAGAAAGAATGTCAGTGTGGCTCCCCATCTAGGCATCTCCCCACCCCCCAAGAGTGGGGCATGTGCCACGTGTGGGCAGGGGCAGGGAAGTGGCAGAATCCCCGCACAGAGAAGACACTATGCTGGCTTGGGCATGGTAGAGCAGCAAAGTGGTATCAGAGCAGGGGTCCGCTGGAGTGGGGGATCGCAGAGGCCAAACAACATCCCAGATCTGACTCTGCCACTATGGAGTGTCTGGGGGCAAAAGATTTTAACTTCTCTGAGAACCAGTTTTCTCGCTGCTACATACAGGACAATAAAAGAGATAGGAAAAGAAAAGAAAAGAAAAGAAAAGAAAAGAAAAGAAAAGAAAAGAAAAGAAAAGAACAAATTTCAGATGAATATTGTGAACATGCCTATAATCTCAGCACTCTGGGAGGCTGAGGCAGAAGGATCACAAATTCAAACCCAGCCTGGATAATACAGTAATACCCTGTCTCAAAATAAAAATAAATGAAGGAGTGGGGATGTAGCTCAGTGCAATCCCCAATACTAAAACAAAACATCATCCAAGCCTGATTCTGATAGTGAGCACTTACCAGGTAGGAGGTCCCATAACAGGTAACATGAGAGATAAAGATATATAGGATATGATACATTTCTCATTAATCTAGAATTATTGCTTTAGTGGAGAAAAGAAGAAAGCTGACCCCACTTCTGAGCCTCTGCTATCACACTGAACTCTATATCTACACACATACATAAACTCATATCAACCTATAAATACTTGCTTTTACATAATACACATCAAACACAGGCTGGTCAGCAAGTCCAGGTCACAAAGGGATGGACTCTTAATCAATGGAGGTCTCTAAGAAAAGTTTCATAAGGAAAAATGTGAATATCCCTAAAAGATAAGCAGAATGACTTGGAGATTTTTCAGAAGAGACTTCTTTGCCTCAGAGATTGGAATAGAAAGAGAAATTTCATTCTGCTGGTAGTGAATGTGAACTATTATAACCATGTTGAAGAAAAATTTCATTCAATCTGTATTTCTCAACTTGGAATAGGTGCTCTGTGTGTGGTGGTGGGGCATGGGATCAATTAAATTGGGAAATAGTAGATGAAACAAATGGAAGCCTGGCGTGGTGGCTCACACCTGTAATCCCAGCACTCGGGAGGCTGAGACAGGTGGATCGTTGTGAGTTTGAGACCAGCCTGGGCTACAAAGTGAGCTCAAGGCCAACTTGAATGGCATGAGATCCTGTCTCAAAAACATGGGCCGGGGATCTAGCTCAGCGGCCTAAGCGCCTACCTGGCAAGTGCAAGGTTATGAGTTTAATCCCTGGTGCCGCAAACAAAACAAAACAAAACAAAAAAAAAACGCAATCTTTTTCACTTTTCACTGTAGATTTCCCCCAGGGACTTCAATAAAGCATGCATATTGAAACACTCCAGGAAAAGTCAAGATTGCAGGGTCCCAAGCTATGGGCCCTGGAGTTCATTTTCACAGTGTCTCTAGGGCTATATATATATATATATATATATTTTTTTTTTTTTTTGGAACAAACTGTGAAGTCCTGGGTCTTGTTCACCTCTGCCTCCCCAGCCCCTGTCACAGCATCAGGCATATGGGAAAGAGGCAACAAAAAGGAAAAATCTTTGCTGAATGTGCAAATGAATAACTATTAAATTCTAAATGGAAAGACTAGCATTCAAATGGTGGTGAGAGTTTGCAAAGGAGCCAGAAATCACCACCCACACTGTCTCTTTCATGGTCTGCATGCCAGAGGGTCAGCTGTAGGAGTTTCGGGTGAAGTTCCCGTTGCTATCTAAAGAAGCCTAATAATACAAGTCTATGGCACATCCTAGAAAAGTCTAACTCCCATCTTCACCACAATAAGGGACAGTAAAATAAGAATTCCGAAAAAAAAAGAAAAAAAAAAGAACTCCGTGAGGAGCGTGTGTAATTCTTGTCTTTACCAAGAATAAGTAACAAATTAGAGGTGAGACTCTATGGTTAGACTATTTTCATAGTCTAACTATTTACTGCCACCTTCTGGTTCCCAGGCAACCACATGGTAACTTTGAAACTGCCACTTTGTTTGTATTTCAGTGTGGAATTTTCAGCATGTGTTTACATCCTTTACCTCATATGACATTACATACATTAGAAGCGATTAGGATGGCCTTTACTCTTTTTCTTTTGACCTGAAAACAATATAGAAGTTAGGTGATCCCACGAGATATAGAAAAGGTAGGAGCAGAGCAAGGATCAGCTACACTTGTTGGTTTTTCCAAAGCACAAACACTGAGTTTAGCCATCTTTGTCCAGCTACATTTGCTCCCTCATCCCTTCACAAGCATAGCCTTGAGTGGAAAATCCCAAGACCTTCGAAAAGAAGAAGGTGTTCAAACATACCCTGAACTCTTCAAGGGTAAAATCCACTTCACTTTCCAAAGTCTTTGAGAGACCAATGCAGAGGGTCTGAAACTGATACTTTATATGACAGCTGAGTACCATGATGTCCTGCCATGCTTTCCGAGACAGCGGTCAGCCAGCTTCTCTGTAAACATACCTTGGTCTGGAAGCAGCAGTAGAGTTGGGTTAGATACGGGTGTTTCCGTGCCAGAGCCAAAATCCTCTTCTCTGTCATTGTGCAGTCCACGTCATCATCCTGAAGGATGACGTCCTTCTTTAAGACCTTCACAGCATACACTTCATCTTTGCCCTTGAGTTCCGCCAACATGACCTGTAATTAACCAAAATTGTCCCCATCATCTGTGTGCATGTGGACTCAAAGGAGGAAACACAATACCAAGTACTTTGAAAAGATAACTCCAAATAAATCAACCTAATTCCTAGTTCCTTTTTGTCTTCGATTTTAAATATTATAACAGCATTAAAAATACTTAGGAAAACTATCCATCCTGATATGATTGGAAGTTATCTATGCATTTTTAAATGCTAGCACGGTACTCAGGGAAAGAAAAAAGTTCAATGCATCCCTGTTAAATGATTATTCATATGTTCATATACATTTATTAAACTTGCAACTAGAGTATAGTGAATTCAGGTATGTACTTATTTTCTTATTGTACTTCTTTTGGGGTAAGTTGTCTCTTGTCTACTCTTTTGCTGTCTTGTACTATTTCTTAGAAATCTGTACACATGATTCTATAAAGAAACAGACCTGCTGCTTTCTGTGAAGGTTTTTGAACTAGTAATGATCTGTTTTACACTTTTTATTATTTTTTCCTATTAAACAGAATCACTTATCTTTATGCACTTAAATCTGCCTTGTTTTTCTTTACATTTTCTTCTATAGCTGTACAGCTAGAAAGCTGAGTCCTTCTCCAGAGGACTAAATAACAGGCCTATTTTCCTATCATTTGATAATTTTGCTCTCATTTACCTACAAATGTCATAAACCATTCTTTTAAAGTAATTAACTCCTAAGTAAAGTATTCCAATGTCAGTTGTCAAAGCTAAAGAGAAGCAACTCAGAAACTTAGTAAGGGAATTCATGATGTTAACCTGAGGATTTTTCACCACTGACATAAAATACAGGCTCTAAACTCTCAAACTTTGGGTGCAAATTTTCCTAAGAAACAACCTAAACAATCCAGTCTTAAAAGTTCCATCTGGCCTACACCATAGGGTAGCCTGGAAACTCTGAGCATGCTCATTTCATTAATTTTTGAATCTTGTTCAAAATTCAACCAACTCTAGCTCACAAGCCTGAGTCACGCGCATAAGCCAGAGGCCTGGGGTCTGTTTGTTATTTAGATAGGCTCTAAAGAATGTGATTGCTTCACCTGTTGCCTCTTCAGTAAACCCCAGTCACTATCCTATCAAGCGATATCCGGATGAGATAGGACAGGGGAGATGGGGGGATTTCCCAGAGCCCTTCCCTCTAGAGAGCAGAAGAATGGACCTGCAGCCAGCCAGCAGACTGACCCACAGGACATGTGAGGCCATGTGATCCCACAGCAGCTCTAATCCTCAGAGCAGGGCCTCTCTGTTCTGTGGGATCCCAGAGAGCTGACTCACACTGATCCCCCTAGGCACCGCTTTAAGAAGGGCAAGGGGAAATTAAAGAGTCTCAGTTGCAATGCTAACCAACTTCCTGGGCTAACAGGATCTCCATCTTTCTACCTCCACATCTCAGCCAGCTATCAGCATGGGAGCTGATCGGCAAGCACACAGAAAGGCAAAACCCATACTTGCAGGATGCGGAGAATGCCCCCAGGCCAGGGACCCTCATCTAAAACGAGAGATAGTTAATGGACTCTCTTGTTACATGCAGAGGATAAAGAGAGCAATTAATAAGTGCCAGAAAAGTCAATTCAATAACATTTAACTTTAAAAGTACTGCATGGTAAGATTTCTCTGGATCCTAACTTCCCTGAGGAAAGATTCGAAAGTTCATGCTCAAAATTTTCATAATGAAATAACAGAATTTCAGACTAATCTCTGGAGGGAAGAAATGTCTTGGTACCATTATTGATGGTGGAATACTAAATCTCAAGTATGTTGTCCTTGTTTCCACTGTGTACATGGTACAAATGTAATATCAAGGAGGTACAACATTACATTTAAGAAATAAGAATCATAGTGGAAAAAATACCTTCATAGAATAGGTGTTAAAAATGAAAAAAAAAAAAGTAAGAATCTTTTTCATATATCCAACAGCTTTATAAAGCAACTCCGTCCCAAAGAAAAGACTGTTGCTCTTTTATGAAATGGGTCTTCTTGAATTCTAAACTTTTACACCATGTTGCACTGAAGAACATGACTATTCAGCGAGTAACACACCTATGTTTTGCTTCTCTCCATGTAAGTCTTGGATATATGGAGGAATATCTTTGCCTACTTCTTCCTTAGAGAGCAAATCTTCAGTTGTGTATTTTGAACAATTTCCATTCACTTCTTTTTGACTGTCAGGTTCTTCGTAGGTATTCTCCAGGGTCCTGCCATGTACTGCAGGTTGGTTTTGAACTCACCATGTAGCTCAGGCTGGCCTCGAACTTGCTTCGATCCTCCTGCCTCAGCCTCCCAAGCACTCCAAGTACCATGCCCTGTTCATCCATCAGAAGTTTCTTTAGCTTCTGGTCTGCATCTTCTTAATTTCCAATAATTAGAAAACCCAACGATACCATTGTGAATAATGGCACCTTGTAGGTCTTCCATCGTACGTTGGTCTGGCGTTTTGCAGTCAGAAATGGACAACAGCATATTGTAGGGTCCGCCAGCTTCAGGTCATAGCTTTCATACAAGATAGGGCTTGGCTTTGTTACCAGGAACCACAGGGTGAACCTGCGGCTCACCTGTGTCTGGCACAAGGCTGGACCTGACTCCAGGTCTGGGCAATCGCTGTGTGCCTGTCCCCAGCACAGTCTGCAGATGGTGGGCAGCGCAGCCCGCACCACACTGCTTGGTGTGGGGAGCCAGCGTGGAAGCACGCTCGCGCATGCGCACACGTCCTGCGCAGTGCAGCTGGTCTGCAGCGATCTGCAAAACACTTGCCCGTTGCACAGTGTCAGTCGCAGAGCGTTTTAAATCCTTCAAAGTGCTTCCTCACCTGCAAGGTACCTCACTTGATTTCAGCCCATTGGACAAATACAAAAAACTGACTTCTGAAGAGGCAATGTAGTTGGGTATGGTAATTCCAGCTCTCTGGGAAACTGAGGCAAAGTTTGGAAAAAAAAACCCAGCCTGGGCACTTGAGTAATTTAGCAAGACCTCATATCAGATAGGAAAAAAAGGCTGGGCTGTAGCTCAGTGTGAAGGCCCACATCCAATTAGCAATAGAAACGGCTCCTATCTGGCTCAGCCTGTTTGTTCTGGTTTGTGTTTAGATGTCTCCCCAAAACCTCATGTGGTCATAGGCTTTAAAAAAAAATTTCCTCATAGGTGGCCAAATCTAGAATGCGTGATTGATTTCCAGTGCAATGCTGGGATTAAGGGTGCTGGGATTAAGGGTGAGGGATTGCTGGGTCAGTCCACTGATGGGATTGGCACTATCCTAATCCCAGTAGCCTAGATACAACACAAGGGACAGACGGACTTTTCTGCTCTCTGTTGTTGCTTTTGCTGATTTCTGCCACCATGAATTGTTGCGTCTCTGCCATGTGCCATTCTGTTTTGGAGCCAGGCAATTATGGACCAAAACTTCCAAAAACTGAGCTACATAAACTTTCCCTCCTTTAATTTTGGGTGTCGGGTAATTTGTCTCAGCAAGAGAAATGTAATTTAAGACACTGTTCCCACTCAACAAGGAAAGATAAACCTAGACCCATATATCTCTCACTATGCACTAAACTAATCTCAAACTACATCAAAGATCTAAATATTAAAAGAGAAAACTGAATCTGCTGCAAGAAAGAATAGGTAGAACTCTTGAAGACACAGGTATAGGCAAAGAGCTCATGAACAAAACCCCAATGGCACAGGAAATACCACCAAGAATCAATAACTGGGATCTCATCTTACCAGAAAGCTTTTGCACAGCAAAAAAAAAAAAAAAAAAAAAATCACCAACAAAGTGAAGAGACAACCCACAGAACAGGAAAAAGTCTTCACCAGCTATTTTTCAGACAAAGGACTACTATATAGAATATATAAAGAACTCAAAACAATCAGACACCTGAAATTTAAAAATCCAATCCAAAATCTGAAATGAATGACACTTCACAGATGAAGAAGTGCAAACAGCAAATAAATATATGAAAAAATGTGCAACATCACCAGTCATTTGAAAGATGTAAATTAAAACAACATTGGGATTCCATCTCACTCCAGAAAGAACAGCTACCGTCAAGAAATCAACCCATAACAAATATCAGTGGGACTGTGGAGGAAAAGGAACCTTTCTCCACTGTTGGTGGGAGTGTAATTGGTACAACCAATATGGAAATTAGTATGGAGAGTCTTCAAAAAACTAAAACTAGAAGTTCCATTTGACCTGGCAATTCTCCTTCTTGGTATCTTCCCAAAAGAGTTAAAAGCATCATACCATGGTGTTATAGGCACACCTATGTTTACAGTAATACAATTTGTCATAGCTAAATCTTGGAAACAGCCCAAATGTCCACCAACAGACGAATGCATAAAGAAAATGTGGTTTTGTTTTTGTTTTTGGAGACAGGGTCTTGCTATGTAGTCCAGGCTGGCCTTGAACTCAATAGGTAACCTAGGCTGACCTTGAACTCATGGAAATCCTCCTGCCTCAGCCTCCCAAGTGCTGGGGTTACAGGCATGAAAATGTGGTTTTTATATACAATGGAGTTCTACTTTGCTATAAAGAAGGATAAACTTGAGACATTTATAGGTAAATGGATGCATCTTGAGATCATACTTTTCAATGAAATAAATTGGACATGTTTAAATATTGCATTGTTCTCTTGTATGAGAAACCAAAGGGAACCAAAGGGGTAAATAAGGACCAAAGTGGATGATAGATATCGGGAAGTAGGAAGAAAATGTTCAAGTGGGAAGGGGAGTGGGGCAGGGGTAGTCAAGGAAGGGAAAAAATGCAAACAAAGCTTTTGTAAATAAGGAGAAGAAAAATTGGAGAGGAGAGGAATTAGGAAAAAAGATGAATCGAGGTACATCATGTACAGGTATAAATTCCCTTTGGTGAATGTAAGATCATTATGTATATCAAAAGTTTACCAATAAAATTAACTTAAAAAAAAAAAAAGGAAGGAAAGACCAGGCTGAGATGCTCCTTACTGATCAAATAGAAGAGGCAGTGCCACAGAGTACAGAAAGTAAGCAGGGCTACCCATGACTGCCACAGACCTTGCCAAAGCTGCCTTTGCCCAACACCTTGATAAAGTTGAACTCATCTAGGCCCAAGCGCTTGGCCTGGCCTTGCCGGACTTCACCATTCTCTCCAGGGCTGGCCAGGTGGCCGTCGGTGGATGATGCCCGGTGCTCTTCTCCTCGGTTGTCAAACGACAAGGCCTTCCGAATGTTGTTTTCAAGCTCTTTTAATTCTAGGGCCAAAGGGTAATGAGATACAGTATTGCATTAGTGCACATCCCATGAGCCCTTCTCTTTCTTTTCCAAAGAATGAGGCCTGCAGGAGCTCATCCTAGGACTCTGGAGAGCTCCTCAGATGTGCAGTAGCTCCTCTGGGGTGGGTTGGGGTAGTTGTGTTGGGGAGGGGAAAGAGGAGACAGCTTCTGTGCCTAGAGATACCTCACATAAAAACCCAGCAGTGAACTCAGTCTTCACTCAGTCTGACATTAGTCTTATCACAGAGCTAAAAAATCAGTTAGTAAATAGCTTTAGGAAGGCAGAATCTAGACTTTTGGGTTACCAAAGCTTGAAGAAATTATCTATGTCCTTACAAGGGAGAAAAGAGGAAAAATGGCTCACTTCTGTTTAGTGACAATGCACACCTCGTGAAAAGGGCTCTCCTGTCCATTAGTGCTCACGTCCCTGATGGGACATCCTCGCCCCTCCATACGCTCGGGACCCTGAGAGGCACTGTGTCTTGCTAAGGCCAAATGGTAGGCAGGCCCGGGAGAGGCCAGGCCTGAACAGTAGGGCCCTTCATCCTCATGTGGGTCTCTTTCCATCTGCCCTGGTCTCCTTGGAGCTCCTAGAGGATGTCTTAGCTTTGAAAAGG
Source organism: Cuniculus paca (assembly GCA_004365215.1). Taxonomy (NCBI): domain Eukaryota; kingdom Metazoa; phylum Chordata; class Mammalia; order Rodentia; family Cuniculidae; genus Cuniculus; species Cuniculus paca. Next base: position 15,081 of record RJWT010000218.1, on the reverse strand, counting down.
GGAGCGTGAAGATGCCCACACTGGTCCAAGGTTAAGACTTACAATTCATGAATGGGTCAAATCTCTTTGGGGATGAAGTAAAGACACAGAAAATGAATTGGAGCAACACAAAGAACAACTGAGATCAATTATTTGGTGGCCTTGGGATTGGGACATGGTCCCTGAAGCTGTTTTTCTCATTTCTGGGAAAAAAGGACTAAGTTTCAAGTGATGATCTCCACGTGGGACCTGACGGCACAGGCCCACCCTTATCACCACCTTGGTGCTTGATCTTGGGATAAAGCTTTCAACTCCTGGCCTCTCTCTTTTTACTCGGTAACCTGGGGACAGTAACCAAGTACTCCCATGGAGTTAGGAACAGAAATACAAAAGGAGTTACAGAACATCCGGGAACCACACTGTTAGCAGGACTGTTCCTCCTCCACAGATGTTCGGTGCTGGGCATCAGAATAGAAGGCTTCACATGTGACAGTCCCTGGTCAGCCCCTGCATTCTTTGCAATAATTCTGCAAATGATTATTTTTAATGCATATTTTCCCTGCGGAACTTTCTACTTAAGTATACTCAGACAGAAAGAGACATCCAGAGCTGAGCTGAAGAGGAGGACTGGGCCTAAAGCTCACTCCTCCTCACTTCTCTAGGTTTCTTTTACAGCTCCGTCTTTCCATTCCTACCTACAGACTAGGACAGGAAACATCCTCTCCCATCCATCTTCCAGCTCAACCTAAAGTCAGGTTTTGTGTGTGGTGACAGGGAGGAGGGTGCTAAAAAAAATGTCCAGAGCCAGACACTGGGGCTGATGGTGAGGGGAGGGGCTGCACTCTTCTTCCTCCCTGCCCTTGGAGCCAGGGAGAGAGGCAGGGAAAAGAAAGGGTCATGTTGCCGTGAGCACTGGCTCTCTGTCAACCTGGCCTGGAAGGAACTGAAGGAAGGCATTGCCATCCAGTGCCCAGCCTCTAGGTAGCGCTGCAGAGTGAAAGAAGGGTTCAATCAACAGGAGAGGGTGCGCAAGGACCACCGCCAAGGCCACGGCCCCTGGTGGGCCGGCTGCATGCTCCTTGGTCCTTCCATTGAAGGGCTCTGGGGAAGAAGCAAGTCTGAAGGTCTCACCCTGGTCACAAGGGGAGGTGGGTGCTGACTTGGATCGATCTTCTTCAGACGGGGAGCTTCCAGAAGCAGGCTGGGGGGACTCGGCACCAGCAACAAGCTAGAGAGAAAGTAGGAAAAAGGGAGACAGGCATCAGAAAGAAGAGTTGTGAGTTTCCCTCAGGTCAAAGGCATGAGGTTCTCTGCTCTCAGAGTTGTTAAGGATGCTGTGCGCTGCATCACTTGCTTGCTGGATACTCTAAGAGCAGACTCAAGGTTTCACTTGCCAATCAAAGGGAAGAAAATGAGAGACTGGCTTGTTAAGTCTTTATTCTTTCCAAATTCAACTGACCTTTCCATGCAAAACTGGTCCAACCTCTTCAGTGCTAGCCTCCCTCTGTTTATCCAGGCAAGGCAGGTCTCTCACCCAGAGCAATCGGAGGCTGCTGTCTCTCCGCTTGTTTGACGCTTATTACCTTATTCAGCTTTATATCCTTAACATCTGTGTGCGTGCATTGTGTGGGGTTCTCTAATCAAGGAGACCACAGTCTGTGAACGTGAGACTATCTGGCACTTTCGCTGTCCCTAGTGATACGCACAAAGTAATACTCATAATAGGTGCTCAGTAAATATTTTCTGAGGTATTGATGTCTGCTGGAAACTTTGGACAAAATATCCCCAGTTGGAATGAGTTTCCTGGCTGAGTATGGACATACCCACTTCAGGTAACCCACTGGGGAACAGTCTGGACTGAGAGATCTCAAGTAACCCTGCTGCCTCTGTGTGTGTCCAACCCATAGTGTACATCTACCTCTTCTGGGACAAGGAGGGAAGCAAAGGTCCAGCAGGCCTGACACCCCTGCCAGAAGAAATAGCTTCTGACCAAGGGGACATCACTCCTGTCCTTCACACTAACTCAAGCTACCATTTGGCCTTTCTTTCAGCTTTTGCATCGGAAGCATCAAAGCAATAAAAATATCAGGACTATAATCCCTTAGCTTTTATTCTTGTCCCTTCTTGAATTTCTCTACACTGGCTCCTTCCCACCAGGTTCCCCCAATGCACATCCAGCAAATGGTGCCTGTGACCAGCACTGCAGCCCATGTAAATGTAGGAAAGAGGACAGGCACTAAGTTTTCTTAAATGTTTCATGACAATGGAAGAGTTCGTCTTACTTTACTTCAGCATGGAGAAAACTTCCTATCCTTAAGAAGGGCTCTCTCACTGTGAAAGACCTCAAAACTGTGTCCATCTAACATCATCGCCACAGAGCACCTAATCTACCACTTTAGAGGGCCCTGGTGATTTGGGTACTGGTGTCTGCTTGTGATCCCAGTGCTACGGGTCAACAGCTAAAGCCAGATTTCTGTTGGTAGGATTTCAAAACTGAGCAGAGATGCCCAAAACACAAGATGTCTGGGCTAAGCAGGGGAGATGGAAACAGTTCAACCTTCCCATCAGAAGAAAAAGAGCTCTTCTGGTGGCACCAGAGATAAGACACAAGCAGGTTCTAAAATCAGAAGCGTGGGAAATGTAGGGTGCCTCAGAAGGTATTTCAGGGCAGAATTTAGAGAGCCAAGACCACAGAGGTCCCTAATGTCAGTTCTGCTTTTGTAGTAAAGCACTTGGAAATGCCTGATGCTGGGCAGTGAGGGCCACTCCTAGCCCATCCACATCAGGATAGCCTGCCCAGGCCACAGTGCTCTGGTTCTTTCATACCTACTTCTCAAAGATCGCTTACTCTGTGTGTGTGTGTGTGTGTGTGTGTGTGTGTGTCACCAGAATTGAACTCAGGAGTGCTCTACCACTAAGCTACATCCCCAGATTTTTGACTTTTATTTTATTTTATTTTATTTTATTTTGAGACATGATCTCAAGTGAATTGTCTGAGTCAACCTCAAACTTAGGCTCTTCCTGCCTCAGCCTCTTACACAGCAGAGATTACAGGTGCATCCCACCACGACAACTTGCTCTTTCAATCTTAGAAGCCAGGTTAAAGAAGAGCTGATACGACTCCTTTAGTTCTATTTATACCTGTGGGCCTTGATTTATCAAAGTAACGCTTGCTCAAACAGCTCTGCAACTGACATTCAGAAAGTCACGTGGATAGAGACAGGTGTCGGGCTCTTAAGAAAGGCCTTGACGCGCCATTCCCCAGGCAGCTCAGTGCTGGTGCTGGCACAGATCTTGGCTTCTCCTAGAGCAAAAGGTGGCTCTAGCCCTGTGTCTGTCTGTCCTCATAACACCACCACCAAAGGGAAGTTCAGATCTTTGGCCTTGTTTCCATGACAGAACCAGAGGCAGGTAAGTCTACTGCTCTGTCTACGGGTGGTACACTGTGTCTAGAAGGAATCCCACAGGCCTCATCTCAAACCTTCTGTTTCTCTGACAGATGTTAACTCTGAAGCCTTCTTTTATTATCATCTCCTTTTTAGCATCTGTAGAAGACTTTTCACCTTACTTGCTTGGCCTTCCTCCCCTCTTTCCTTTCCTTCCCTCTTTTCTGCCTCTTTCTTTCTTTCTTTCTTTCTTTCTTTCTTTCTTTCTTTCTTTCTTTCTTTCTTGGTATCAAACGCAGGGAGCACTGAGCCACAGTCCCAGCCTTTCTGTATTATTTTATTTTGATGCGGGGTACTAAACTTATGACCCTCCTGCTTCAGCCTCCTGATTATAGGCATGTACCACCATGCCTGGCCTTGTTTCTCTTCAAGCACTTGCTGCTTTAAGTAAAATGCCTCAAATTCAGAGCTCTAACAACCTCAATCCAGAGCCCTCTCCGTAAGCCAGTACTGGCCCAGCGACAGTCCAGAAACACCACCAGATAGCCAATTACCTTTTTCCTCCTCTGGCCGCTGTTGGTAATTTTGTCTGGAGTGACACCCAGGTCCGCCAGCACTTTGGCAATGCCTCTGGCGTCCACCCCACAGTTAGGCGCCACATTGGTCTCACATCGACGGTGAACATTCATTTTGCAGACTGTAAAGAGATACATTCAAATGTTCATGGCCTAACACATTACTTTTTTTAAAAACTATAAAATACATGATAGATTTCAGGAAATGCAAAAAATTTTAAAAACGAAAAAGCACAAAAAAATAAAATTCACTATTCGTTTCATCCCACAGAACTAAAATCATCCATCAAACCACCTTACAGAGATAATCAGTTTGTAGTTATTTCTTTCCAGGCACTTTGAATATATGAAATAAGAATGAACAAATAAACATCACATTTAAGATTCCTTTTGGGGAGTAAATACTGACTCAGGAAGAACTTAAGTGATTTCTCTGGGAAAAACTTTCTGTGAAATTCTGGATCCAAACAGGTCCCAGGAGGCAGCCTGGCCCCCGCCTCCCGGTGAGTCACACGTACACAGCCCGCGTGGCGGTGATTATATGAGCAACATCTCTGCATTCTCCACAGCGGGGAGGGGAAAACTAACCATTTTGAAACAGGCTGGAGCATTCTGTGCTTCTCATTATGGCCCGCCCCAAGGAGAAGGTATTTCAGCAGAGCTTGAACTGCTGGGTCTTATCAGCTCCTCAGTGACCCAGGGGAAAGGAAACGTCTAACTGCGGCCCACTCCAGCCATCCTGCTCCACCTGAGGCCAGGGGAGGACCATGAGCACTGTGAAGGTCACAGCCCCAGACAAGGCTCACCTACGCACAGGACTGCAGCATGCTTCCCTGCACCGTCACCGGACATGACCCCCATTCCTTTCGCCAGTGTATCATGTCTCGCTATTAACATAAAGCCACAAGGCACAGGAAAAGGAAAAACATAGTTTAAGGAGATAGAGTGTCAGAGCTAGACTCAGATATGGCAGGGATATTGAAATTTTCAAACTGGGAATTTAAAACAACTACAATTAACATGCTTTAAAAGGCTCCACTTCTCAGAGATTTCTACCACCTTCTAATAGCACTAAAATAAAGACCTTTTAATGCATAGGCCTAGGGAAAGGATTTAAGATCCAAACTATAACACATAGTATCACAATGCTTATAATGAAGTACCTCTTATTTTACTTAATAATGGCCCCAAAGTGTAAAAGTAGCAATGCTGGCAATTTTATTAGAGTCTATTATTACCACTGTTATTATTAGTTATCACTATTAATCTCCTAATTTATAAATTAAACTTTATCACAGGTATATGTATGTGGGAGGAAGCACAGCATATATAGAGGATGGTACTGTCTACCATCTGTGGGGACTCTTGAGCCTATCCTGTGCGGAGAGGAGGGGCACTCTACTGTACATGAATATCAACGACAAGCTCCAGAGCAAGGGAGCTCATAGCTTTGATGAGGGCGTAGCTTTTAACGATAAGTGGGAAGACTCTCCTAGATGACATTACCTTTTGTGTGTATGCATCTAGCAGGAGAAGGTTAAGCTATATTAAGTAAAAACTGAAAAACAGATGATTCCTCTTAGAGTTGGAGACTTGGATGTCCCTCTGAGATAAACAGAGTCAGCAAACAGAACTTGAACTCCACAGCAACACTAATCAGCAGGACATAATTATATTCACTGACTACTTCATCCAACAACAGCAGAGCATACACATTCTCTTCAAGTTCATATGGCACAGCCACCAGATGCACCACATTTTGGACCCTAAAGCACACCTGCAATTTAAAAGAGTACGAAGATGTGATATTGTGGCCTGGCCTGTGCTACATCAGGAGATGTGGCAACCCTGGTGACAACTGGATCCAAGCAGTGCAGCTTGGGAGTGGCTCTCCCCAGAGCAGGAGTGGCCCAGAGTCACACATCCCCCTAAATTCCAGCTCCTAGGGGCTGCTGGGCTGGTTTGAGCTGGGGCCGCACAGTATACTGTTCCAACCACATGGAAATCTTTAAAAAGAAAAGCTATGGAAACAGTAAAAGGATCAGTGGTTAGCATGGGTGAGAAGGGAGGGTGAATAGGCAGAACACAGAGGATTTTTAAGGTAGTGACACCACTCTGTATGACCCTATAATGGCAGATACACGTCATCATACGTTTGTCCAAACTCGTGGATTATAAACACCAAGAGAAAGCCCTCAAGTAACTAAGGACTCTGGATGCTAAGTGTGGACTAAGTTCATCAACTAGTTACACACACACAGGTCTGAAGAGGATACCGACGGCAAGCGAGGCGAGCCTATGTTCATGCGGGGTCAGGGCACATGGGACATCTACGGACTCTGCTCGGTTTTGTTGCGTACCTAAAACTGTTCAAAAAAATAAACTCTCGTAAAAAAATTTTTAAACCAAACAGATAAATAAAACTGCCTCCGGAATGGAAGCAGACAGGCAGCTTGCCCTACATAATTGAGTCACTGGCCTGGAAGGAGAACACACAGGGCCCGGCCCCACTTCGGAGGCTCAGCTAAGCTGCTGAATGCAAGATGAGCCAGGGTGTGGGGGCAGGAGAGGGGCAGCCCAGCCAGGGCAGTGACTGAGCTGAGTTCTTCCTAAGGACTGCATGAACAGCCTAGGGCTGGTCATATACTCCAGGCTACAGCAGTCGGGTGGAATTCTCTATCCATTCTTACCAACAGCTGCCCTTTGACACCTACGCAGCTCTGCTCACCAGCCCATGAAAGCCTTTATCCACCTCACACACCCCTGTGATAACACCAGTTACTTGGGCTGGGCGTGGTGGTACACGCCAGTAACCCCACCACTCAGGAGGGTGAGGCAGGAGGATCGCCCAGAGTTCAAGGCTAACCTGGACTACACAGTGATTGCAAACCTGCCTGAATTACATAATGAGACCCTGCCTCAAAATGAACAAATGAACACAAAAACAAAACGATACCAACTACTCAGGAGGCTGAGGCAGGATAATCAGAAGTTCAAACTTAGTGTGCTTGCCTAGCACAGTACCAACAACAACAAAGGGAGGAGGGGGCCAGGGATATAGCTCAGTGGCATAAGCGCCTGCTTGGCAAGCACAAGGTCCTGAGTTCGATTCCTGCACCAAAAAAAAAAAAAGAAAGAAAGAAAAGAAAAAACAAAACAAAGAGAAGCATAAAGGGACCAAATTAAGAGAATTTCTTGACAATTTCTTAAATTATGTGGCAACTTGTCCACATAATTTAACCACTGGCGCCCTCTGGTGTCGAAATGTCACATTGCTCCATTTTGACAACTTGGGTTTGCAAAGTAGAAAACGTTTTCAGAGGATTTTGCTTTTTATTTGTAAAGGTTCTGCTACTTCCCCAGGGGAGATACGTGCCTGTCTTAATACGCTTTTAAAATTCCCAATCACATGTCAGTTAGAATGGACAACGCGAGGCAGCGGAAGTGCTTTGAAAAGCCCGGATGGCTAAGGGCAAAGCTGGCTGACAACAAGGGGCTCAAGATGATTCAGACAGCAGAGAGAGCAGGGGTGACGCCAGGAGGTGGGGTAACTGACCCAAAGAAGGGCACGGGCATGCCACCGGGAACCAAAAGAACTGGGGTGCATTCACATGAGTGTGGTCTGACTGGCCGTCTCTGTCACCCTCCTCTAGATTCTGCTGGAGAACACCAAAGCCAAAGGCCATGAGCCTGGGGCTGCCCTGGAAGGCTTTTTCCAGAGGCCTGGTAGTGCACATGTACACGGGTCTTACCCAGATGAAGCTGTATGAAGAAGAAACAAAGGCACTTTGCCTGAACTGAGCCTTTAGAAAAGAAACATCCCTGTCCCAGTACTGCCCAGCTGGATGTTCACTGAGCAGCTACTGTGTGCTGGGTAGGGCTGCCGCAGCAGCATGATCTCAGGTTAGCTTGGGGATGCATGTACTGTCCTCCCTCCAGACTGAATGTTCTACCATCCTTTGGAGACACTGTTTCCACGTTCCTACCCTTCAATGAGATCAAAGTTATGATTGCAATGAGGAGGGTCAGGCTAGCAGGAATTTAAAGCAAGGAGATTTTCTGAGGACAATGACAAAGTCATTCCTAGGCAGGTACTTGTGTGTCTATGCTCCGGAAATTTCTTTAGATTGAAGTAATTTGGCCTTTGAAGGGGAGCCAGGCAGGGCTATGGTTTGATTTCCTAACAAGTTACCATCAGCCATGCTATGCTCAGAGACTGAACATATGGCGGTAACCAGGAAATGCTGCACCTGTGTAGTGGAAGTTGGCAGGGGTGGGGAGAGACTGTCTGCGGACTTCCAAGTAGAAGAGGAGAAAGACAGGTTAGAGGGGTGGTCCCTTGGGTTGAGGCCAGGCCGAACAACCCCAGGAGTCATGATCTCATTGGAACCATAATTTAATGGTTTCCAGAAGCCACTATGGGCCAGCTGCCTGCTACTGAGCATTCCTCATCCAAAAACTATGCCTTCTGCCAACCTTCTGTGCACAGTAGGGTACCCTGCTCAGGTTTCTGGGCAATGTCGAACACCACTGGAAAGGGTTCCGAATCAGCCCAGACTGACCCACTCTTCTCCTCCTGTCTTCTGCCTGCTCCCCACACCTTCCATGCCTGTTCCCTTCCTCCAGGGCAGCTCAAGCTCCCTTCCTCTGAAGCCTTTCCTGACCATCCCAGATGCACTGGCCTCTCCTGCCCTTGAACTATGTACACTTATTTTTGATTTACCGCTTGAATTATTACTACTGCTTAACTTATTGTAAGCCCAAGCTTACTCGTCTCATCTTCAAGTTCCCCGATGTCCTGCACAAAGCCAGATGCCGTACTTTTCAGCACATTCTAGCTCTCGGGAGCACAGCAATATGTACTTGGACAGCAGAAACAACCCCTCTCAGGCCAGAGCCCAGCAGGTAACACATAACTGAAATCTCAAACTCACAACATAGGCTTTTGCTGACCCTGCAAAATTAAATGCCAATGCAACAGAGGCACAGTTGGCCCATACAGCTGTTTTAAAACAGACACACAACAAATAAAAGTGCCCCTATGTTAATTCAAACATGAAAGGGGTAGGGCTTTGAAAACACGCCTTCTTAGAGGCTTTCTTCCATAATTATTTGCGCATGTGTGTGAAGATGTGTATGAGGATGTTTGCAGCAGAATCAATTAAAACAATGACAACACAGCAACAGTAAATGTCCGTCAAGAAGGCAATGGAGCAAAACCTCCATAATGGGGACTATTAGGTGTCATTTAAAAAAGGCAGAATACACATCTATGCACTGCCCTGGAAATACTTTTAAACATACTGCATGAAAAGCAAATTGCAGAACATGTAGGATTTCATTAACACATATTGTTGAGACTAACATGCCAGGTACTTTCTAGATGCACACACACACATCTCTGCCCTCGTGAAGCTAAGTTAGATGGGGAGAGAGAAATAAATGAAATGACTTACAAGTAACAGAGAATATTGGAATGTGGTGAGTACAGTGAAAGAGCACTGGAAGAAGGTAAAGAGATGACAGCATCAGTTGTTTTTGTCTGCCTCCCCTCTCCAGGACTGGAGATTGAATGCAGGGCCTTTGCACTGAACTACGCCCCACAGCCCTTTTCAATTTTGTATTTTGACACAAGGTCTTGCTTAGTGACTAAGTGGGATTGATCTTGTGATCCTCCTGCCTCAGCCTCTCAGACTGCTGGGATTTCAAATGTGCACCATGACACTGGGCTGATGGCATCAGTTTTTAAAAGGCTGGTCAGGGCAGACCTCATGGACAAAGTAATCATAATTGTGGGTGGCGGGGATGTGCATCTGGGTATAGCGGGCAGTGCCTCCGATGGTTCTCATGCCTCCTGACTCTTGTGTTCACTCCCTCCTGCAGAGTGTGGGCCGGACCTGGTGATTTTCTTCTGAGGACAGAAGATGCCAGAAGTGACAGGATGTCTGTTTTGAGATCGGGTTCATCCTTTGGGCACCCTCTTTCTCGCTGCGTGCTCTGAAGGAAGGCGGCCACCACGCTGCGAAATGCCCTAGGGAGAGGCCCAGGTGGTAAAACAGGGACCCCAGGCTGCCAACAGCCACACAAGCAAGCTCAAAGTGTCTGCTCTTCCCGCCCAGCTTCTACAGCTTCGCCAGGGCCTCACAACAGACCCCGTACCCTAAACTGCACCTCACTTCTCTGCCACAGATACTCAGAAAGTAAATATTGGTTCGTTTACACCAGTACGTTTTGGGATGATTTGTTATTCAGCAATAGATACTAAAGTTTTGTTTGTAAATACCCATGCCTCAAATGTACACAAAGAGGCTTGAAAGGACCCGTAAAAAATTTAGAAGCATTTAAGTCTGCCAATGGAAACAGAAAAAGAATATAAAGATACACTCCCTCCAGTGCCGTTTGAATCTCTTACAGCAAAAATGGATTTATATGTTACTGGTGTTCTTTTAACTCTAAAATACAAATAAAAGTTGAAGTTAGGATAAGAGGCCTAGTTGTTTTAAAAACAGTATTAGACATTTTGAAAAATGATGACATAGCCTCTTTAATAAATGGTGCTGGAAAAACTGGCTTTCCATACGCTGAAGACTAAAATTGGACCCATGTCTATCACCACGCGCTAAACTCAAATCAGAATGGATCAAAAGGGCCAGGGATTTAGTTCAGTGGCTTAAGCGCCTGCCTGGCAAGTGTGAGGTCATGAGTTTGATCCCTGGTACCCCCCCAAAAAAAGAATGGATCGAAGATCTAAATATTAAAACAGAAACGCTAAATCTACTGGAGAGAAACAACCCAAACGTCCATCAACCAAGGAATAGATTAAAAAAGATGTGGTCTTTTCATATGATGGAGTACTACTCAGCCATAAAGGATAGACTTGAGACTTTTATAGGTTAATGGATGCAACTTGAGACCATATTCATAAGTGAAATCAATCAGAATCACATGCGTAAAAATCATATTGTCTGCCTAGTATGAAAAACTGATATAGAGTAAATAATATCCAAAATAAGCCGGGCGTGGTGGCTCACGCCTGTAATCCCAGCACTCAGGAGGCTGAGACAGGCAGATCGTTGTGAGTTCAAGACCAGCCTGGGCTACAAAGTGAGCTCAAGGCCAGCCTGAACGGTACAGTGAGACCCTGTCTCAAAAACACCAGGGCTGGGGATCTAGCTCAGCAGCCTAAGCGCCTGCCTGGCAAGCGCAAGGTTGTGAGTTCAATCCCTGGTGCCGCAAAAAAAAAAAAAAAAAATCCAAAATATACAATAGATATTGTGAAACAGGAAGGAAATGTTCAAAAGGAAAAAGGAACTAGGATAGAGGGAAGGGGAAAGGAAGTAAGGGAAAAGGAAAATATATATACACAAGATAATTATACTACTAGTTTCTATTAGTTTATTGAAAAAAATATTTGTGCTAATATTGTTTGGAGAATTTTTTATGCCCATATTTTGTACTAAATAACTACTTTTAAGATAACAATACTCAATGTATTAACTATTATTATTATCATTATTTTGGGGGGGTCTTTTTGAGACAGTGTCTTGCTATGCAGTTCAGGTTGGTCTTGAACTTGCAATGATCCTCCTGCCTCAGCCTCCTGAGTGCTGAGATTACAGACATGTGTGGGATTACAGGCATGTAATGGGGTTCTCCTATTATTTGTTATGTAATCTTGTTTTACTTTTTTTTCATAAAATAAAAGAAGAAAAATGATGGCAAAATCCTTTTTTGTGTTTTTAGTGTTTCTAAATACTTTCACTCTTTGTTTCTGTCTCTGTCTCTCTCTGGTACTGGGGATTAAACCTGGGACACTCTACCAATGAGTCAGATCCTACCTCCCTTTATAAATGTATTCTAACTTTTATTTTGAGAGAAGGTCTCACTAAATTGTTCAAATTGCAAATCTCTTGTCTCAGCCTCCCAAGTGCTAGGGTTATAGGGGTGTTCCACAGCCAGCTTTAAACTGCTTTTTTTTTCCAGTATGGAAACTGAGCCCAGGACCTTCAGAACAAACTATATCCCCAGCCCTGTTTTCTTACTTAATTTTTAATTTTGAGACATGGTCTCACTAAGTTGCTAAGTTGCCTGAACTAAGCTAGATCCTCCTGTGATCCTCCTGCTTCAGCTTCCTGCAGTGCTGGGATTACAGGGGTGGACCACCACACTGGCTCAAAATATTTTTCTTTAGAGGGAGAAAGGGAAGAAGGAAGGAGGGAAGGAAGGAAGGAAGCGGGGAAGATAGATCTTTCTTCACGGCTCCACATGGCCACCCCTGAGGTATGTAGCTAAGGTTACAGTTTTCACTGTCATCTCTGTATTCAGAAGACAGGAGGCCAGTTGGGATAAACTGCATGTGGTCCCTGGCCAAGGCAGAACCCAACCAGGCACAGGACAGCTCCCCCACCTCCAGCCTATGATTTCCACAGGGATTCTGCCATCCTTCATAACCTCATGGAGGGCAGGCAACACCCCAAGCCTTTGCCCATGAAAGCAGCCCCAGACCAGAGCAGTCATGCGGACGGATTTCAGATAGAGCCAGGAGCAGGGAAGGAATTTCCAGGCCTTCCCTAAGTGCACACTCCTCCCCATCTCATGCAGAAATGCAGTCTACACTGAGGGTCACACTAGACAGACAGGTAACACAAAACGGCTTTCACAGGGCAGGCTGCAAGCTGCTGTGAAGACCTGGCTTTCCTGTTAAACCCTCTGGTGCCTGAAGGCTTCAGGGCAGCTGCGCCGGTGTAGGTCTGGGAGCATGGGCAAAAGACAAATGGGGATAGGGTTGGCCATGTCCCCCTGTGAAAACTCCATATCTGCTTTACTTATATTTTCGGTGGGGTGCACATTCCTGGAGATACTGCAATACCAGGTCGATGCACACAGTGGACAGAGCAGGCTTCTGTTCCAACTCCCTGCTTCAAAAATCCATTTCCTATAGTGTTCTCAAAGAGAAGACAAATCAGATATTAATCTAGTAAGAGCAGAAACTCCACTTGACCTTAGCCAAAGGGCTGACAAGCTATCCCTTAGCTTCTCTGGAGAGGGAATCACAAGCATAAGGTTCAGGCGTCTTTCCCTCCAGGGGCACCAACTCCCACTGTCTGCTGAGAAACAACCAGGGGGAAACAGGTCCCAGCGAACACTACTGTGCGGGCGACAACACGGTGCAGAGGCCAAGACTGCAAAAGTGAAGGATATGGGAGGCTCAGATGCCCCAGAAACTTGTGACGCGAACGTGGAAACCCTGGAACCCGATTTCTAGATGGTTAACTGTGGCTGAGGTGCTCAGACACATCTAGGGGTGAGCCTGAAGAGGCTCAGACAGGGCAAGCACTGGGATCTCAGATGAGAGGAAACAATGAGACATTCTGCCTTCTCTCTTGGCACCAGGGTTTTGTTCTCGGTTAAGGAAGTCAGTTACCCAACAATTGTATGAGCAGTTGTCCCAGGGCCTGGCCCTTCAATAGTCAAGGGCAGGGAAAGAATAGCTCTGAGGACAAAGGCCAGGTCAACATAGGTCAATAGGAATAATGAAATGCTGCTTCAAAATGATGGCCATGCAATATTCTTGCCCAATCTGGAATCTATCTGGTGGTCAGCCTGGATCAGTTTATAAAACTGGATCCTTAATTCAAGCCCAATCTGTCCTCACTCTCCACGTGATGTGCGTTGCCGGGGGATGGGGCAGGGATAGGGAGGGAGGAAGATCCTTCTTTATGGCTCCACACAGCCACCCCTGAGGTGTGCAGCTAAAGTTACAGATTTTACAGCACATGAAGCAGAGCAGACAGGTTACGGGTGGGAGAGGAGCAGAGGACAGAAGTTGCGACTTCAGGGTCAAGGTTCAAGTCTCACTTCTGTTAATAAACTGTGAGATGTGTGCAGTTGATGTCATCTTTGAGCTTCAGTTTCCTCCACGGGGATATGGGGACACTATCACCCATGCCACAGCCCAGAAAAGACCAGAAAGCCATCTAATGAGACAGTGCTCTAGCATAGTTCGCTCCCCCAGAGCAAGCTCTGCATGCTGGATCATGAGAGAAAGCCCCAGTTTGCATCTATTGCTTACTTCACAGCCTAACTCCAAAAATATTTCTTCCTTTCTACTCCAGTGTACCTTTTCCTAGACTGTATTTCTAGATCTCTGTAGACCCATTTTGTGTCCCTGTGTAGACATGGCTCCCAGCTTCTTCCTTCACTGTGTTTCCCTCTATGCAGTCATGGTCATGGATAGTCTCTACCCAGAGTTTTGCCTTTGTTTTTGTGGTCTTTGCTTTTGTTTTTGAGACCAGATCTCAGTCTATAATCCAGGTCAGCTTGAATGTGCTAGATAGGTAGGCTGGCCTCAAACTCCAGATCCTCCTGCCTCAGCCTCCAAAGTGCTCAGATCACAAGCAAGCACCACCCGTCTGGCTTGCCTAGAGTTCTTAATAGAGATGCCCACTAAGAAATGAGAGATTAGCAAGGGTTGATGCTCTGGTCAATTCTGGAACTTACTTTCTAGGTTATGAAAACAGACCAAGATTTGTTGCCAAGAAGAGAATAAGGGAGCGTGCGGATGGTGGGGCAACTCACCTTTACACTGCAGACCCTGCCGCAAGAGGCCCCAGAGCAAGGAACCACAGTGGTCACAGAAGGTGGGGACCTTGTAGTTGTGGATCCCAAACTTGTGTGGCATGTTGACACTGAACCGCTGGGAGCCCACCTGCAGGGAGGGGAGACACAGCATCAGCACCCATGCAGCTCCTCCTAGCTCCTCCCGGCCTGAGGCCCGACCCCTGGCCTCCTTCAGTCTCCTCCTCAGAAGCTGCATGCCACTGCAGGCCCCAGCCTGGCTCTGAAGGCCGCCTGGGGAACAGAGTGGACACACCTCCCTCCTGACCAAGGCCAGGCTCTCATCCTGACACCCCCAGTTCACGGCCTGTTGCACTGAACACAATCGTAACATCCAGCCCAGTGTGCACCTAGCACTCAGGCCACACATGGGATGTCACCATGTGTCTTCAGAGCTACTTTGTGCATGGAGGGGCAGGCAGAGGGGCCTTCACAGCTGAGGGGGACACAGGAGGCTGGGAAGCAGCATGAGCCCTGCGTGGTGTGGTAGACGCTGTGGTTGTCGGACAGGAGATGGCTAAGAG
>RJWT010000217.1:7149-80328 GCA_004365215.1 Cuniculus paca | reverse complement strand
TATTAATCTACTCTCTCATGTAAATGGACAGTTTTCTCTGTTTGCCCTCCTATGATTAGCATTGTACCGCTTTAACTTAGCCTTTGAAGGTTTAAAATGGTGTCTCATTATTGTTTCAACTTACATTTTTCTTCATATACTGTAGCTACTTGGAGCTCCTTTTTAACAAATTGACAACTTTCACTAGTTCTCCATCTTTCTAATGAGACTTACTCCTCTGTTGTTCTCATTCATTTGTAAGGGTTCCCTGTAGTTTCAGATATCACTCCCCTTTTAGGTCAAGGCATAACAAACTCTTCTCCCAATTTGTCTTCTATCTATGACCTTTGCCTACTTCATGTTTGTTAAATAGAAAATTCATTTGGGTGTCATCTAAATCATTATCTTTCTTTATTTGGTATCTACTTTTCAAGACTTTTGAAAACCTCTCTCCTTTCCCTGGTCACAAAGGTGCACTTCTATTTCATCTTCCATTTGTTCTATAATTTTTTTCATAACTAATTTTTAATGCATTAATTTCATCATTAATTTTTAATGTATTTGGTATATGGTATATGGCAGAAAGTAGACATAGTTTTACATTTCTTCAAATGGTGAGTCAGTTGTCCCAATGCAGTCTGAGACAATGAGTCTTTTATCACATGGGAATTTCTCTCATGCAAATATTACTATGTCTTTCAGTGCTCCATTTTGTTCTATGGTTTATTTGCTTTTCTCAATGTATTTGTGACCTAATTCTTCAGTATTTTATTAATGAAAAGTACAGACAGTGTGCTTCCAAATGTTTTCCCTGAGGTGTTGTGAATTCCTTGTTACTTTGTAAGAAAAGCAAGATAGGTGGGGATTTAGCCCAGTGGAAGAAGAGCTTGCCTGGTAGTGCGAGGTCGTGAGTTGGATCCCTGGTACCACAAAAAAAAGAGGAAAACAGAGAAGGAAGGAAAGAAAGAAAGAAAGAAAGAAAGAAAGAAAGAAAGAGAGAGAGAGAGAGAGAGAAAGAAAGAAAGAAAGAAAGAAAGAAAGAAAGAAAGAAAGAAAGAAAAGATGTTGAGCTGTGATACCCAGAGAACAGAAGAATGAATATTTCATTTCAAGGTCAGTAGCAAGGAGGAGAGGTACCAGCATAAAACAGAACTTAGAGATCAGGTTTCCAATCATGAACTTCATTTATTTCTGAGCTCTGCTCTAGGCTGACCCTGATGGTGCTCAGAACAACTCTGCCACGCCCTGCTCACACCACCACACCCTGCCCACAGTGACACTTGTCAGCCATGGCCACTTTTCCCTTCTGCCTGAGGACTGATCTTGCCAATTAGTGCTGTACCTTACCTTAAAAGAGAAACTCTACCCACGGAAATGTCTCATGGCATAGATGAGTCTATTTTGCTCTCTAAGAATGTGGAGTAGAGATCAGTTTAAAAGGTGAAGAAAGGAATGCTTATGCAAATTTCCTACTGCTCTGGGGCAAACAGATTTGACACTGATTTTCTGACATATGCCTTTTACCAGTCTTAGAAGTTCATAGGTTTGTCCCAGGCTCTCTTTTCATTACCTATTTAGACAAATAAATAGATGGAAAAAATCATAACTCACACTTGCTTATGCTACCAGAGACACAAAGGCATAGTTCATTAATATTGGTGACTATTTTACCTCAGTCCTCTAATCAGTTCTTAGGATTATTAAAGTTTCTCACAGTCATTTTGCACAGATAATATTTATTTAAAGCATAACTTTTAAAATCCATATTTAGCTATGCTTAGTGCTGCACACCTGCAATCCCAGCACTAAGAAGGCTGACACAGGAGGATCGCCATCAGTTTAAGACCAACCTGGGCTACATAGTCAGTTCAAGGCCAACCTGAACTATAAAGAGAGACCCTGTCTCAATAAAATAAAATAAAATACTAAGTTAAAAATCTACATTTAAAACTCTATGTGCTCTAGTGTACTTTTTCCAGACCCTGTCAGCCTTTGATGGGAAAATTGGAGGCTAAGCACACTAAATCTTTCCTATATTCTCATGACCCTGTTGAACTTTTAAAAATATGAATAATCAAACTTCATTCCAATTCTGAATTGATTTGGTTTCAAAATATCACAGATGTCAATCCTCAGAAAAAGTCCCTCTTCCCTTTTCTTTGTCACTGTCCTAATTCAAAGGCTATGTGTGTTTTATAAAGAAAATAAAGTTTCACAAATTTTGTGTTAGTTAAACCAGCTGTCACTCTGAGTCAGGGGCAAGTCCAAAATGTTGTATGTTTTAAGAGAAGTATAATTCTGCTAATTCTGTTGTTACTTCCAAATTTTTACAACCCAATAAACTAATCATATTTCATTCTACATGATATCTACTTTATTGCTTTCAAAATATTTTGCCAAAAAGTGTTTCTTGAACACTCGTTTAATTATTTTTTTAAAAACGCACTGTAGCTAACACTAATTGTTTTGTACCAGCCTTAGCCTTAACCTGAATTCTTTTAAGGTTAAAGAGAAAACATTCAAAGTACCTAAACATAAACAGTGATTAAAGAACTGGAATTTAAACGGCATTTATACTGCAAATGGAATATCCCTTTTGTGTTTTGAATTTAAGGTATTTTTCCAATTTTTGAATATTTGTATATACATAATAGGATATCTTGAGGATAGGACCCAAATTCAGACACAAAATTTATTTATGCTTTATATGCATCTTATCTATATAGCCTAAAGATAATTTAATACAACATTTTTATCCACCTGCACCTCTACTATGATTCATCATATGAGGTTAGGTGGAATTTCCACCTGTATTATGTTGGCATTCAAAAAGTTTCATATTTTGGAGCATTTCAACTTTTAGATTTTTAGATGAGTGATACTCTGTGTATAGTTAATTTGCATGCCTTTAGAGAAAATAGATGTACTGAAATGAGTGTGGTTGGGGAATTAACTGAGAGAACTAGGTTGAAATAGCACTGAATATACTTCACTGGCTATAAAAGGGAGGAGTTAAAATAAATAATACAATTACAGACAAGTAGAATCATTTACTAAAATACATGGGTTGTGTATGCACAGGCCTGAAAGAAAGTATCTGAGTAAGATTTGCCGAAGAAACAGAGCAGAGACAAAGAGCAATATTCAGGGTAGTAGATAAGAGGAATGAGGTAATATAATTTGTTCATTCATTCATTTAGTCTAACATCAATTCCTTAAGGCACAGGCTTCACCTGCCTCATAAAGTTCTTAGACTATTACAGGCCCTCAAAAAATTATAGCTGGATGGTTTAATTACAAATACAGATGAATTAACAGCCACTGAAATAAGTAGCTTTAGACAGTTCCATTCATTAAGTTCTTCGTGGACTGCCTGGCATTCAGTAGGGATTTAATAATTATTCTCTTAGTTGAAGAAGCAAATTAATACATTTAAAAAATCCCTTTATTTCCTCTTGTTTTTGCAGCAACTCTCTAATGTACAAATGACATGTAGTGTTATCCCTTTTTCACAGCTGGAAAGCGTGAAATTTGTTTGTGACTCACTCAAAGCCACAGAGTCATGAGAAAGACAGAACTTGAGGTTCAGATCTTCTAACGCAACAACCAGTACCATTAATCCTCGTTTCTTTCCTTTTTAATCATCTACCATCCACTCATGAAGATCAATTTAACCCATGCATTGGTTGAGGCTAGAATTTGATGTAGAGGAAAGAAGGAAGAACCAAGGTCAAGTTGCAGTTCCATGTTTGGAACTGCAGGAAGCAGCCATTAAGAGCACAGCCTTCCTCATAAGTCTGCCTAGATCTGAATCATTGATCTGCCTCTTATTAAGGGATAACCTTGGCTAAGTTACCTAAATGTTCCATAAAAAGAGGATAATACTACCTACTTTGTGGAATTGCTAGCAATCTTTATGACGTGCCAGGCAAATGACTGAAACATGGTATATGTTTAAGAAATTTAAAATGTTAACCAAAAGCTTCTTCATGTGCAATATATGAAGCAACCAAGAAAAAGCCATGCACATAATGATAAACTACCAAAGAGTTAAGAAACAGATTCTTTTTGATGAACAGAGATTAGTAGTATAGTTATCTCACATGTATATGCATACATACAATTACATGTGTAAGCCTACAAACATATAATCGTTTCCTTTCTTCCATTTCTCCTTTCCCCTATCCCATTTGTTCTTTCCTTTTGAACCCTTTCTTTCCCTTTCATTATTACAATATCTATTGTACATTTTGGAACTTACTGCTCTTTCAGTTTTTTTATTATTATTTATTTTTTACCCTAGGGAGACAATTTTTTATGCCTAGATCTTGTAAGCTGAACAACTACTTCTAACGTAACAATATGGCATGTATTAACTAGTGCTTATTTCTTACTGTTGTTTTTTTTAATTCTATATTATTTCTATCCTATTTTCTGTTTTGCTTTCTTAAAAAAAAAAGAAATAGATTCTACAATGTAGTAGCTATTTTATCTTTCACAGTCCAAATTGTTGAACAAATGAATAAGTCTTGTTCTTGACATGAAATCTTAGCTTGGGTTCTCTTTCTTTTCATCTCTATGGATTATTTTGTTTCTTCCTTTCAAATATATTTTGATTTATGACCTGTTTCTCTTCTGATCAATAAGTATCTACTAATACTTTCTGTTTTTTCAACCATTACAATGAGTTGTTAAAAATAATCCCAGAAAAATATTTGTAATATATCTCACAAAATTCTCATACCCAGCATATATAAAGAGTTTTTGTAAATCAGTAAGAAAAAGACCAAATAGGAGGGGTAAATTGACCATGTACTTGGAAAAAGAGGATATGTGATAAACATATGAGAAAGGTTCAATTTAACTAGTCATAGAAATTAGTCATAGTCACCAGAATGACTAAAATGAAAAAGACAAATAATATCAATTGTTGCCAAGCATTCAGAACAAATGGAATTCTCATAAGATGCTTGAAAGAATACAAATTGTTACAATCTCCTTAGAAAACTGTTTTTGCAAAATTTAAAACTGAATAGATACTCTCTGACTCAACTATTCCATTTCTTAACAGAAATGAATTTGTCTACCAGAGGCAGGTATAAATATTCACAACAGCATTTTTCATTATAGAACCACACTGAAAATATTAGAATGGGTAAATCTGGTGTCAGCAAGGGCTGCAGGAGGCTCACAACACCACAGCAAGGTAATTACTACTATTAGTGGGGTGAGAGGCCATGGTGGCCCTGCTCGATATCCTAAGACACTTGAGCAACTAATAGATAAGACTAGAGTTAACTCCAGCTTAGGACTATGACATAAAATATTTTTTCAAAACTTTAATTCAGGCAATTGAGTAAAAAAAATGTCAGCTACTTTAAGATGTTTTAGAGACCAGTGATTCTTGCCAAGAAGTCCCATAAAGCACTGGTGATGGGTCAGAAAGATCTGGTAAACATTTGACATACCCAGGCTGCAAAGATGGCCTATGGAGGTCCCTGAAAAAGATAAAGTCATTGGGAGAAAAAGACAAATGGAACAGAAACTGCTGATTCTGTGAGAAATTGAGGCCAAATGTGAAGCCCTCAGGCAGAATCGCCAAAGCGCTACCACAGCCCAAATGCTTACTGATTTCTTTCTGTCTTTCAATTCCTGAGCCCAGGAGGAATGGCTCAAAGCAAGTCCAAAGGATTCTAGCCTGTCCTCTGACATCCCCACATCCCTCCCTCTTCCAGCTGCTGTGGGAAGGGGTGGAATGGGGCGAAGGATGGGAACAAGAATGCTGGGGCCCTGGGAGACAGGAAAAAGGCAGCTGGGTAGTGAATTGTGCCCCATAGATGTGGGCTGTACACCTAAGTCAGAGAACTGCCAACTGTCAGAGGTGGTTGGCAAAGATGCTTAGCTTTCAACTACTTGTTTTGACTAAGTCTTGGCACAGCCTAAGCAAGACCATACACTGAACAAAACCAAGATTTTTCAATTTCTCATCAGAGATTCAGACAATAAAGAGGCAAGTGAGCAATGAAAACTGATTTCTTCAGCTTCGACACTCCTTGCCCCACTCCCCCATAGGATTGGGAGAAAGCTACAGGGGAGGAAGCACATGAGAAGTTGATTTATGCAGAATTTCACCTCATCTTAGGATGATCCAAAAACATCAAGGAAGTGACCTGGAATGTTCCTGCCTAAGGAAAATCTTTGACCTGATATTTTTGCTCTTTTGAGTAAGTACCACCCCACCCCCAGAATGACTATTTGTAGATTCCTTAAATAGTCAGGCAAACTTCTGCAATGCTGGCATCATCTAGTTCTCCAGATCTGATTTGTTCTCTTCACCACTTAGAAATTCTCAGGCTATTCTCGGACAGTCACGACCACGGCCTCCGTCCAACTTCAAGACAGAGGTAGATGATGTCCTGGAACTGCATCAGAGCCATCAAGACAGAGGTAGATGATGTCCATATAGTTTCTGTTGGAAGGAAAGGAGATGGTTTATTTGTGACCATGACAGTGACTGTGCTGCATAATTTTTAATCTTGCTTTCCTTTTCCCTTTAACACCAGGGGCAACTATCTGCATTTCTAAATAACTATTATCTTCAATTAGAACTGCCTTAGGCAAAACTGTGGAATAACATGAGGACTTTCGGGGCCTTTGTCTGTTCCTTTCTATGCTCTTTCACTCACAATTGTCTCCTCTTTCTCTCCAACACTTGCCTTCTATCTGTCTGTTTTATATTCAGACTGTCATAAATCATAAAACTGCTACCATCCACAATTTTACTCCATTCACCTAGATTTTATCTCTTCTGATCTTTACACTAGCCTGGCAAATTATGTTATTTCAATTCTACAGATAGTATGAGTCTCAGAAAAGTGAACTAATCCTCTTCAAGCCACACTATTGCAAGTCCAGAACTAATGGAAGGGCTTTCTTCATTCACTTTGTCATCTCAGAATGAAGTTTTAAGCTAAATGCACCTCCACTTACAGGATTTCAGCTACTTGGGTTCAGTCAAGGGACAGACTTGGTCAATAGAGATGACTTTTCTGGATTCTATGAAAAATTATCACTTCCTAAGGCATACAGTGCCTTGCATTTACTCCTGTCATAGTACGTGTCACTCTGAATTTAAATACTATGTTTATTCTTTATCTCCACAACTAACTAGTCCGCTCCTTTGCGCATGTACACACACACACACACACACACACACACACACACTGCACTATTTTCTATTTTGCTTAGGAATGACCTGAAGAGCAATAGAAAGAAAAGAGTGAGAACATATATATTCAGCCTAACTTTCAGTAAATTATGGGATTATTCAAAACGAACATGGAAGTTTTTAAAAGGAAATCTGCCACCCCCTTACAGAAACTGAGAGAATGACAAGAAAGAAAAGAGAGTCCAAGTGCATCAACGGAACAAGAGGAGCAAACCAGTACTCCCCATTTTGTGAAGGATCAAGCCTGCATGCACATGGCAAAGACAGCACCTACGCCTTATCATCTGGGCTAATGTCAGGCTTGGGAGACTCATTTCTGGGTCAGAAAGGACAAGGGATCTGTGTCTCAAGAGAGTTGAGCTCTCCAGTTCTCCCTACCACAAGCAGGCGTGGCTGCGCCCAGAGGGACTCATGTTCACCACAGGCCTGCTTTTTCCTCATCAACGGCAAGACCTTCCTGAGGGCACTGTAGTTGCAAATCACAGTGATGACCACACAGGGCTTCTTCACCAGGCCTGCTCTGTTCTACCAGCCCTGGAGCCCGTGTGTTAACAACCAGCCTACTCAGACTTGCAGTGTTTCCTCAATGGAGACCCAGACACAGAGGAGGCAACCCAAGTCCTGGACTCTAACTCCTGCACCCCCAACTTCACCAAAAATTTGCCTGGCCCATGTTGCTACTACCCAAGGAGGCTGAGAGTATAGTAGCCAACTAACCTATACCTAGGCATTACTAACTAGCAAAGCTTAAATGCAAGTAAGAGTTATTTACAAGATTCTTTGGCATCTTAGCTCCAAATAATAGCTAATGGAAAATCTGGACAAAATGACAAAGTTGTAAAGATTTAGGATAAGTATTTCTCAGCAACTTCATGTTAGACTAAGCCCACCCTTAACGTTCTGACTTTCTCACAACTTTAAAATTTCTCTGACCTCTTTGGAAATATTTGTGGTTAATTGTGTCTGGTACCAGGTTGATTTCAGGGACCTTACTATATCCTGACTACCTGGTAGCCACTAACATCCCCAGGATGTCCAGAAAACCTCTCCCAGGGACTGCTCTGAGAACATGTTCTAATGTCATGTTCACCTGTGGGATTCCCCTGCATTGCTCTAGTGGTTTCATATTCTCGACAATGACTTTAAACTGAGGAGGACTGGGGGAAAGAAGTGGAAGCTAGCATCACTTTACCTCAAGAGCCACAAATGCTTCCTTCTCTCATTTCTTTGTACCCACAGATAGAACCAATATTCTGCCTTAATCTTTGGAGATAATCCACCTTCCTAGATGTCCACATTTGCTATTCTATGTTGTAAAGTGATTTATTTCATGAATTAATTAAACCACAAACTGACAAGAACCTGACCTTGTAAAAAATTTAAAGTTCTATCTTCAACCATACCACCTTGAACATGCCCAATCTCACATGATCTCATCTGGGGAAATTAAAAGTCCTGGAATTCTAATGGAAATTCTTGCAAAAATCCTAATGTATCTGCAAAGGCTCTCTTTGAAAATTGACAAAAGCCACTTCTCTCCACAGGTGAGTCTCTCAAAAGGACGTTTATGGAGTAACTGACTTGTCCCTAGTCCTCATTATGTAGGAAGGAAGAAGCACAATGTAATCATTTTATAATTGAAACAAATATAAAGAAGAAGCAACTAAAGAGAATTAAAGTAACAGTATTAACATGAAGTATGACAGGCATTTTGATCAGGGTGAGATACATGTATATAAGCCAAATTCTTATTTTAAAAATTCTTTTTTTTAGAAATCTTGCCACCTTTCTTTCTTTCTTTTTTTTGTTTTTTGTTTTTGTTTTCTATAAGAGAAGGGCTTAGTCTAACCCTCAAAATCCCAAATAAAGCTCAAGAGTGATCATCACTCATTCACAGTTTCTGCTGTGAGAAGTAGTAAATAATAAAATAATAACGTTTTGGTTCATGTTCAGTTAAGCTTTAGAATAATAATCTTCCAGGCTGGCAGAGACTCAACCAAAAACACAGCTGCCCTCTAGACTTACAAGCCCCAAACACTGAAAGAATAAACCTAAATCACTGGAAATTGGAGAATCCCATTTTGGCAGAGAATGGAAACAATGTAAATAAGATCACTATTGGGAGAGGCATTCATCCCCAGTTTTGCCAGTTTTAAGACCAGAATTTTCTCCTAAATAGAACACTACCCAACAAGCCTGACAGGGCGGTGCGTATCTAAAATTCCAGTTACTCAGGAGGCTGAAGCAGGAAGATCACAATTTTGAGGCCAGTCTGGGCAACTTAGGGACTTAGTGAGACCCT
This sequence comes from Cuniculus paca, assembly GCA_004365215.1. NCBI lineage: Eukaryota > Metazoa > Chordata > Mammalia > Rodentia > Cuniculidae > Cuniculus > Cuniculus paca. Next base: position 70,819 of record RJWT010000217.1, on the reverse strand, counting down.
GTTGCAAAATAAAAACAGGCTGGGTAGGGATGTAGCTCATTTCATATAGGAAGGACTATGTCCAAAAGTTTGGATTTCAGCCTGTAAGTACACGAAGTGGCCAGAGTTTTTAAAAGATGGCTAGCATGTTGTGGGTATCGGGGAGAGACTCTTGTGTTGTTGCTTGGGACATTTGAACTCCTTTACCTTGAATTTCACTGACTCAAAATGTGACCTGTATCTCAGTGGCACAAACCTTCATCAGCTTCACCACTCCAGCCCCTCCCAGAGTTCCACATATTGTTGAAATAGCCTCATGCTTGAAAAGTTGCTTACTGCAAGTACTTGAGAAATTTTAGTTTTTTAGAAAAACCGTTACTCACTGAATGATAAAGACCTAAGACTTTTAAAATATATCTATAATATTAAAGAGAATTACACATCCCCAAATACTTCAACAAAAGATCCATGAAAGACACGACTCCATTCTGAGGCTGGTACACAGTACCTTTTTTATAAAGTGATAACATTTGCGTGAAGAAAGGATCAAGCTGGAATGCATTCTCCCCTACGTCATGAGGAAGCAGAATAATGGGAGCTACAGTGATTGGGCAAATTATTGTTTTAGGCAGCATTTACACTCTGAGAATGAAGAGAAGCAAAATAACCCAGAGGATAAGGCTATAAATAAAATTTTCTAGAAGTTTCTGCACATTTTTTGCATAGTAAAACCAGAAATAAGTAATGCTAGAAATGGAAACTCCCTCTAATCCTGCCCTCCAGAAAAAAAAATCCTTGATAGCCACATGAAAATTTCTTCCATTGTTTTTTAAGATGTGTTAACTGTATCATTCTTATTTCACAAAAATGGGGACACGGTATGCACATTATTTTGTAATTTTCTTTGGGTGCTTTATTTTTCAAAGTTCTGCTTAGGTCAGCATATTCTTTTTTTAAAGTCCTGCTTAAAAACCTGCTATGACCATTTAAAAAAACTGCACAAAAGGGAAGAAATATTTTTCTTTTCTTTCTTTTGTTTCCATTTGTTATCTTATCTCCAAATGCTACTGAATATTAAAATCTTCCAACCCTATGCATAATTTTACCAGGAAGAAAGGAAAATAAATAGAAAAAAGAAATAAGATGTGCCATGTACATATACTGATTCCCCTTGATGAATGCAATCATTATGTCCTGCAAACATGTACTAATTAAAATTTTTTTTTAATTTTTAAGAGAAAGTTTAAGGAAAAAATTAAAGCAAACAATTCAAAATGATGCAGCAATCAATAAGCCCATTATTTTTCTTGAAAAAATAGCAATGAAGAAACATTTTGCATTATTCAAATATTACACGAGAGGTAATTTATTGCCTACTTCAAAGTTATTCAGAATTTTCATCAGTTCTGGGAAGGGTTGATGCTACTGGAATTCAGAGAGGAAGCATGGCTGAGCTTAGACTTGTCTCTAAAGAAATAGGAAAGGGAATATTTGAAGGGTTTCCAGAAATCTGCTTTTTCCAGGCTATGTAGCCCCTGATATGATCAGAAGAACTAACTGGCTACTAGTATGACTTACAATATTGTTCACTGATCTATATATATATATATCCGATCAATAATGCCCATGGTTAACACCTTCAAGATAAGGAGCTCATTTCTTCATTCAGCAAACATCTATACCTCACCTTCTCCATGCTGTCCCCTAGGCTATGTAGTAACAGTGATTCACAGAGCCTGCCTTCCAGGTGTTTCATGCCCAGTGTGCAAAATATTTAGGGAATATTTTGAAGGTGGAGGAGACACTGCAAACTAGAGATCCTCTGAGCTTCGGACCTGTCTAAGAGGAATCAACATGTACAATTCCCTTTTTCGTGAACTTTGAGTAGTGAGGAGAAGCCAAAAGACACTATAGGAGAGAGAGAAGCAGAAAAAGATGAAGCTAGAGAAAAACACATGATGGGCTCAGTGACTGTTGTGAGTTTGCACACTGTGGTGATGACAATGCACCAAAGAATTATGAGGGAGTGAACGACTGAGATCCCAGCTGCTCCTTAGCAATGGCATTCTGGAGAGAATGAGAAGGAGATTCAGGGTAAGATCAGAGGTAAAAAAAAAAATAAGTTAGCAGGCTGGTGCAGGAGACAGAAGACAGTGATCTGAGGTGGCTACTCAGAACACAATACACAGGATGGGCCTAGGATACACAGATAGTAAAGACAGACTGGATATGAGGATAAAGCTAGGGAAAAAATTAACAATTCCAAGCTTTCTGGCTTGAACAGAAGCTGTTGGTGTTTTATTCACTGGGTATCTAGAGAAAAACAATATAGAGAAAGAAAATGACTAATCCAGTTTGAACCAATCTGGTGCAGAGGTCCAGGAAGCAGTTAGAGACAAGGATATGGAGTGAAACTGAGCAGAAGCCACTGAGCTACAAAACTGATCAAGGACTCATCATTTACTGATAGTCATGCAAGGATGAGCTCACCCAGACAAAGGATGTTGCGTGTAAGCAAAGCATACACAGAGGAGGAAAGACAAGTGAACCGTCAGTGTGGTAAATCAATGCTGCAATAGAAGTTTCTAGAATATATTGGGGACAGATAAAAAAAGAGTGTGGTCAGCTCTACTTGGAAAGTTCTGGAAGTGTTCGTCAAGGAGATGATGCGTAAGCAGGGTGTGGTAAGTCAAGTAGATTCTCACTGAAAGGGAAAAAAGATCAGGGCAAGCGGAAGACATCACTAAAGAACGGCATAGAGATGTGGAGAAGCACAAAGTGGGAAATCACAAGTAACATGGAATTGCTGGTTTGGAGGGTGCGGATAGAAGCAAGAAGCAATTTGTCAAGACATGGAATTGAGGTGTTAGTATTTCATCATCGATGAACCTCAGTCTCCTTTGACAGAAAACAGGTATAACTGCACATACTGTGAGAATACAGATAAAATGTGTCAAATCTCTAACCCAGTGCTTGGGACACTGAGACAGGAAATAAATCTCCGCTATTACATTGCTAGAACTTCACTCTGGCTTCAGTATGACAGGAGGTTGAAGGTATAGGAATGGGGCAGCAAAGTGGCCAGTAAGTGGAGGAATAAGAGAGATCTCCAGAAGACACAGGATGGCTGCTTGTGCTTGGAACATGAAACAACTCTTTAGCAAGTAGGCATCATTTTAAGCAATGAAGCCCTCCCCCAAAAAGCACTAGAATACAAGAAAGGGCAGAAACAACATCGCAGTAAGGAAACTCATTTAGAGTTTTCAGAGCTGAAGCCAGGGTGTTGCCTTGTTCAGCCTCGGCTCAGCACCTGCACATAGGGCAACTCCGAGTGCCCACTACTCTGCAAACAACCAAAAAGCCCCAGCAATATCAGTGTTGGAGTTGTGAATAAATATTAGCAGAAACAAATCCATACATACGGAATCTCAATTAAGTTGACTGTATATACATTCAGAGAAAGAAACCGTCATTCTTGAAAGAAATTAATTCCAGAATGGGACTATACATAAAAGGAAGAAACAAATAATACTGTAATGTTTTACAAAGAACTCAAAGTGAAGACCAAATAGAATCCATCAGACAGAGACAGTAGAAGGTAGTTGTTAGCATTGGTTAGAACACTTTCATAGGAAGAGCTGAATCTAGAGCTTAGTTGCTGTGGGCTGGAGAATAACTGGGTGATGGGGAAAAGGAAGGGAGACAGAATTGTTTTAGGAAGTTTGGCTGTGCTATTCAGAGGGGGGTACATTCCTGAATGGAAGCTCTGGGAGGATTAGCTTGTGTTTGTTGCTGCTTCCTCAGCACCTACAAGAGTGCCTAGAACATATCTCAATCCAGATCTGCTCCCAAAGATAAAACCGAGAGGACCTTTTGAGATCATGTAGCCACTCCTCAATTTCATAAAGAAAACTTTGAGGCCACAGAAGTTGGCAGCAGTCACGTGGCTGGCTAGCGGCAGACTTATGCTAGAAACTCAAGACTCCTCATTCTTCTTTCAGTGTCCCATTTTCTATGCTACATGTTTGAAGGAAGAGATAAGTGAAAATGAGTGAGAACTTAAACTTTTTATCTTGCCATCACAATAGGATTTCAGCGTGTGTAAAGGCGGGATAGGCTTCCCACGTGAAGGAAGCGAAATGCAGAATAATGCATAGAGTTGACCCCATTCTTGTAAAATAAAAATAATCTAGTTGGCACTGAAAAAAACCTTAGGATCACTACACAAAGTGATATACTCTGCACAATAAAATTACCGAGGACCTTCAGTTTAAAAGTGCATTTCTCAGCAGTGATTGAACTTTATTTTATATCTGTTAAGAGAAAAATAAGTATAAAGAATACTTTCAACGCCTATAGGACAATGTCCATTGCTATTAGAAATAGATTATAGAAAATGTCTAAGTAAATGTTTGGATCTTTGGCTAATATGTAGACTAAGTTTTGTGGAAACATCAGCCACCGCCCAGGAAAGCCACTGAAGGTATCTTCAAACACCAAGGGAGTCTAGAAGAACAGGAGAGGAGAAAATTACAACTGTAACGTGGAAGAAAGAAAAGGTGGTGGGAAAAAACAGGAGGCATTCCCACTGTGGGGGCTGAGGTGTGCTAAAAACAAACCACAGACACTCTAGGGATTGCTACAACAGGCACCTACTGAGAAAGAAAATGACTCAGAGATTTGTAGTACCAAGAACAGAGGGCTTTCTGCCTCCCCCACCTCCTGTTCATATTCACGCAAGCATGCAGGAGCGGCTCTGCCATGCGCCTGCTGTGGACTCGGTTTGTAAATTACTAAACCCCGGGAGCCCACTTCATGGAGGTTGTTAGAGGATTCTGTGAAGGAAAGCCCCAGCACAGAAGCAGACTCCGAGTAAGTTAAGGTTATGGTAGCTGAATGGAAAGGCAATCTCAAGATGCAGACAGCTTGGGCAAGCTTAGAGATTTACGTTATGCCACATGTACATGTTCTTTTCATTAAACATCATCCTACAGCCTTGCTCAGAAGCTGGAATCACTGGAGAGGTAGAAGCGGTAGATAGATAGATAGATAGATAGATAGATAGATAGATAGATCAGATGATAGATATGGTTTACAGACACATGGATATACAGATACAGAGATAGTCTCCTGCTGATAATGATGCTAGGAAACCTCGCACTCAGTAGTTGTTCTCTGTTTTACTGTTTGAGGTAGGATCTCATAATATTGCCCAAGTGGGCTTCAAACTCATAATTGTCCTGCCTCAGCCTCCCCAGTACCTAGAGTTACAGGCATGTGCCACCATGTCCAGCCTCTGTGACTGTTTTCTGAGAAGATGGTGAGCAAGAGGTAGGCTACAGGCCTCATCAGTCAAAGTTCAGAAGCCACTCCCTTTTTTTTCCCAGGCTGTAAATTAATAGTATGTTGAACCAGTAAGCAAAAGGTTTAGAACTCCAAGAGACAGGCATAAAACACAGGATCTTCAACTCCAATATCATTTGGCAGTAATTAGATATGTATCTCAGAGTTCCTCCAGTGTGATTCCTTCTTGGAATGATTTCAAACATCCAAACAGAGCAAAAGACCAGCTCCCCTCTTGGCCCCAACCTCACACACTCATCATGCCTCTCGGAAAATTAGGAGGTATCATTGATTGCATACAGACACCTAAATGCCCAATGCTGCTTCCCTTTCAAGGTGATTCAAGGACATAGAGTATATATGATGCATCAAAAAGCGAGACTTCTACATACTTGATAAGTGACAGGGACAACTTTCTACTCAGAAGCATTAAGAGAAAGATTCCCTCTCTTCCCTTTAAGAAATATCAGAAATTATTAAAATATACTACAAAAGCCAGGCGTGGTAGCATGCTCTTGTAATCCCAGCACTCGGGAGGCCAAGGCAGGAGGATCATTGCAAGTTTGAGACTAGCCTGGGCTATAAAGTAAGCCCAAGGCCAGCCTGAACTGCATAATGAGACCTTGTCTCAAAAAGACAAAAATAAAATAAAATAAAATAAACTATAAAACACCAATAAGTAAGGCAGTGTGGTACTATTAGGTGAATTTACAGATAAGCTGGTAGAAAAAAGCAGAAAATCAGAGTTATCACCAAATGCCTGAAGGAATTTGCTAAAGGTAAAGGCAACCTCTCAAATCAATAGAGGATGGACTTTTTCATAAAACGGCACCTGAGAAATCAGCTGCAAAAAGACAAACTTGGATCCATAACTAAGGTAAATACTCACCATAATTAACTCCAAATAAAACAGAGATTTAAACATGGGACAGGGGAAACTATAAACATATGATAAAATGCATGTAAATTTCTTTGCGGCATCAGAGTAGACATCGTCTTTCTAACTTTGGCCCAAAATCGAAAGTTCATGAGAGAATAATGGTGCCTTAACTACTAACCACACAAAAGCTTTCAGAATGGCAAAATAATAGTGATAATAATATGCGACAAAAGGTAGGTGGCAAACTGGCAAAAATATTTGCAACTTGTCTCAAGTAATGTGACTTCGCCAGTATATATTTTTAGTAGAAAGAAAATAAAGAAAATACAATTACCCTTAAATATATGAAAAGATTCTCAACTTCAATCTTAAAAACCAAACCCTCTAAGTCAGAACTATACTAGAAAATCATTTTTTACCTATCAGATTGGCAAAAATCTAAGAGTGAAGTAACTAGTGCACTCTATTGGCTACTACACTGAGACCGTACCTGCTTAGCAAATGCGGGTGGGTGAGTCCAACCATCAAAAGTGCATTTACCGTTTGATCTCATAATCCCACTTCTGGAAATTTATTTTAAAGGTACAGCTACATTAGAAATTACATACAACCTAGGAAGCCTAGTTAAAGTGTGGTAGAGTCACGCAAGGAGATACTATACACAGATACAGAATAAAAAATGGATTCCGTATATGTATTAATACAGAAAGATCACTGGGATATATTGTTAAGTAAAAAAGCTTTAGTGTAAGAGAAGAGAATACAAACACATTTGTATTTGCCTGCATTTACATGAAACTGATTACACAAAAAACTCAGAAAAGTATTTATTAATTTGGAGGAAGAATAAAAGTAGATAGGAATAATGGTGGTAATAAAACAACTAAGTATGTATATATGTTTTCAAATGCCACTTAATATTGTTTTGATTTTGATCAGTAAGAATATATTGTTTCTTCAACAAATAAAATGTTAAAGAAACGTAACGCTGACATAGAATATGGCATAAAGACTGAAAAGCACCATGCTTCTGTCTCCTCTTCTTACTGTAACATATTTAAATCACACCCTTAGGTAAAGATCTTCCCAAGCCTTGTAGAATAAAACTTTCCAAGAGACAGTTTATTTAGTCCCTCTTTTTCTTGCCGAAAGGAGAGTTATTACGTAATAAATGAATAAAGGTCACTCTTTGAAGGATGGCTTGTTCAAGGATTCTCTGGCACAGGAATGAATCTAAGGCAGACTTTGTATATGAAGGGAAGGTCAATCATGAGAATACTAGATGTGAGATTGGGAATTTAAAATAAACTTACAACTGCTCACTTAGGACAGAAAATCTGGTCCTTGTGCAGAACCAGATGCATTTGTGGATCCAGTCCAGTTGCTTACTGGTTACATTTCTACAAAGGGCAACTCATCAGTGCGATCAAAGTCTGAGGCCCTTGAAGTCAGCAGGGCATGAGGTCCAGTCCCCAAAGCGCCACTTAAATGGAACGTGAAACTGGCTCCATTACTCGGTTTCTGTAAACCTTTTTCCTCATCTGTAAGATACAGATAATAATAGGGAAGATTTCATAAGGTTATCCACATACGGGTACTCAGCACAATGTCAGGGACATAGTCAGCACTTAGTATCTAGTAGACATTGAAGTTGATATTGATATTGATATTGATATTGATATTCTATCTGTACAAAAGGGGGCCTGTTTTTTCTTTACCTCATCAGGCAAAATACCATGTATATGCATTGAAGTTATGAAGGAGAAATACCAAACAGCATCACCATCTCCCTGCTTTGTAAATTTTTATTTGAACTCTTGCTTTGAGTTGAATAATGGATCCTACATCTGCACAGGGCCTGTTAGAGCCACATGTGTGAAGGTGCAGGAGCCCTTGGAGTGTTACCCTGCACAGGAGGACACTGACCACTTACTGTAAATTAACCAGGTGTAGAAGATCTAAACTCAGATTGGACATCTTTGGTTAAACGCACCAAATCCTTTAAACCACTTATACCTCTTGATATCAGAAAATCTTTTTACAGTAGGCTGAGGCAGGAGGATTGTCATGAGTTCAAGGCCAGCCTGGGCTACAAGGCCCTGCCTCAAAGAAGAAAAAAAAAGTAAAAAAGACAGAAAATCTTTTCAAGGCAGCTACCAATAGCCAGTTTGGCTTTAGTCTTTTCATAATCATTTTGGTGCTTTACTCCTTGCGTGACCTTGCTCATGATAACAGTAATACCTATACCTTACAGAAGGCTCTCTTGATACTGTATTTGGTGACAAACAATTGAGCTAGTACCCACAAAAATCATTTCATTGCCACGTCAAGGCAAGGGCATTTATCTGCTATCATCTGAATCACTGAAAGCTCTGTGAGGTTGGTACTTATCTGAGAATCCAACTTAAAGAAAGCAAGCACAGTGAAGTCTAGCAGTGTTTCTATGGCCAACTCACAGTTTTACAAGGAAGAATCAAATTTAGTAAGACCTTTATTGGAAATGATATATTTGGCTGGCCTAGTTTCACAAGAACTTTGGCAATGCTGCATTCTCACAAATCAGGAGCACTTGCAACTGACATATGCAGGGTTGTTTATCAAGTGCTGAGTTAACTTATCAGAGACGATGGGGGAGGCTGCTGCTTTGATCTGAAAGGCAGGATGCAAAAGGCAAGGAACTTAAATGGTTATCCTCTGAGGCTTAGAACTGAACCAATCTCATTTCAAATTCCTCCTCAGAGCCCCACTGGTCATGTGAACTTCAAGAAATTTCTGAATATCTCTCACCTCAGGGTCCTCCTCTGAAGATGGAGAAAAGCAGCAGCATTTAATTAGATAAGAAAAAGAAATAAAAGGGATAAAGGGATATGTATAGAAAAGAAGTCAAATTATTGTTATTTGCAGACAACATGATCTTCTACATAGAAGACCCAAAAAGATCCACCAAAAAACTCCTAGAGTTAATAATCAAATTCAGAAATGAAGCAAGATACAAAATTAACACAAAATATCAATAGTGTTCTGTGCCAATAATGAATATAACAAAAACGCAGTTAGTTAAAAAATACTACTTATGATGGCACCAAGAAAAATTAAACACTTAGGAATTAACCTAACAGAAAGTTAAACACCTCTACAAAGGAAACTATAGTACTCTGATAAAGGAAATCAAAGAGGACATCAGAAAATAGAATGATATCCTCTGTTCCTGAATAGGCAGAACCAATGTAGTTAAAATGACCTTATTTCCAAAACTGATATACACATTTAATGCAATTCCAATGAAAATACCAACAGCATTCTTCACAGACCTGGAGAAAACAATCCTATAATTTATATGGAACCAGAAGAGACCCAGACTAGCAAAAGCAATCATGGGTAACACAAGTAAAGCAGGAGGCATTGGCAATCAGATCTGAAGTTGTATTGCAAAGCTATAGTGTTAAAAAAAAAATAGCATGGTCAATGGATAGGTGGTCAATAGAACAGAATAGAAGGTATAGAAAAACCCAAAGCACATTCAACTATTTCAACTTTGACAAGAGGCTAAAAATGTACACTGGCAGACAGATGACTCTTTAATAAATGGTGCTGAGAAAACTGGATAGCCACATGAGAAAGATTGAAAATAGACTCAAATTCTCACAGTGTATGAAACTAAAATCAAAATGGATTAAAAATCTAAATATTAATACAGAAACACTTGATCTGCTGGAAGATAAAACGTAAAACTCTTGAAATCATAAGTGTAGGCAAGGGTTTTCTAAACAAAATTCTGGTTTCACAGAAAATAGTTCTGAGAATCAACAAATAGGATCATAAAAAATTAAAAAGCTTCTGCAAAGCAAATAATAATAGTAACTGAGTGAAGAGATACCCCACAGAATGGAAAAAATTTTGCCAACTACACCTCAGACAGAGGATTAATATCTAGAATATATAAAGAACCAAAATGAAAAAAAAAGTCCAAAATAAAATGCGCAATAAAAAATGGACAACTAAAATGAATAAACACTTCACAGAAGAAGTACAAATGGCTAATGAATACGTGAAGAAATGTTCAATATCACTGGCCATTAGAGAAATACAAATTAAAACAACACTCAGATTCCATCTTACCCAGAAAGGAATAGCCATAATCAAGATATCAAATAATAATAAAAGTTGGCAAGGCTGGGGGGAATACAGGAACCCTTCTACATTGTTGGTAGGAATGTAAACTAGTACAACCACTATGGAAATCAGTAAAGAGATTCCTCAAAAACCTAAAAATAGAAACTCCATTGAACCCACCTATTCCTCTTCTAGATATCTTCCTGAAAGAGATAAAGGCATCCATTATATTACAGTTATACATACATAGCCATGTTTATAGCAGCACAATTCATGATAACTAAACCTTGGAAGGACACTGTATGTCCATCAACAGTTGAATAGATTAAAAAAAATGGTATTTATACCCAGTGGAGTACTACTCTGCCATAAAGATAAACTCGAGTCATTTGTAGAAAAATGGATGTACCTTGAGACCATAACTTTAAGTCAAATAAATCAGGCATGCAAGCTTAAATATTCCCTGATTTTTCTTATGTGAAAAATTCAGATTATAAATAAAGAAAAAAATAAAAGATAAGAAGTAGAGAGATAGGTCTTTCTCAAATGAGAAGGAGTTCAAGAGATTTAGGGAGTGAAAAGAATGGGGGAGAAAGAGTGAAAGCAGATAAAAAAGGAATCAAAATGTGTTTTGTACCTGTAACAACTCTTAAAGGAATGCAAACATTACTTACTATAGAAATGTATTAATACAAAATTAAAAATTCAAAAAATAGTATTTATCTCATAGGTAATGAGATCATTCACATAGTGCATCTAGTAATAAATAGTAAGCATCCAAAACCACTGATATTTTCATGTTTTTTTCTTTTGAAAAGAATACAACCAAACAAAATAAAGCAGAGTAGAGTCAATCACAACAAACAATGAACATGGTACATGACTTCTAAACAGGATAAAAGGCAATCAATAATGGCTACCATAATGCATCTTGCTATCTGCAATATAACTGCACATACCATTAGGGATAACTAAAATCAAACAAAATAGAACAAAATAAAACCAGTAAAAAAAAAAAAGCAGAACAATATAAGCAACACAGAACTTCAAGATACTAGTAAAGCAGCAGTGGCTACCATAATGCTTTTTATCTTCATAATAGTTGCCTACACCTACAGACAAATTACAATCAAACAACACAGAACAGAGAAAATCAATCAAAACAAAATAATAAAAGCAATACAAGGTTTCAAACCAAGATAATTGGAAATCCTCGATGGCTGCAATTATATATTTTGTTATCTTTAAAATAGCTGTCCATGCCATCAAGTATAATAAAATCAAGCAAATCAGAATAAAATGAAACTAATCAGAGCAATGAAGACAAAATGAGTTTCAAATAATGATAATAGATTAACAGTGGTCGCTTCCTTGCCTTTTTAGATAATTCCTCACCTTTGACTTTCCCAGTATGTATTGTGCATTTTGGATCCCACTAACTCCTTTAGTTTGTTATACTAGGGAGACAACATGAAATTCATCCATATGACTCTGAACCATTTCATCCATGAGCATAATCTCAAGTTGCCTCCATCCACCTACAAGAGCCTTGAGGTTATCTTCCTTTATAGCTGAGTAGGTTTCCACCACATAAAATACCATGTCTTTCTTATCCATTCTGCAATTAATGGGCAGGTTACTCCTACTTTTTTTCTGGCTCCCTGTCACATAGGGCATTGTTCTTTCTCCTTTGACTTTCAGTCTATGAATTTTCTTTCTAGTTAAATGTGTTTCTTGTATAGAGCATATTGATGGATCCTGTCTCCTGATCCACTCTGCCTGTGTTTCTTTCTATTGGTGCCTTGAGGCCCTCTTGCACTGCATTGTCTCTGCTATGCTATTTTCCTGCCATTGGCTCCCAAGTTTTCCTCTCCATTCAGTCGACTGACCCCATTTGATGGTCCCTTTTTGCTGTTGTTCCTGAGACTGTGGTCCTTTTTCTCTCTCTCTAGAATGTCCTTTAGTATTCTTTGTAGGGTTGGTTTGGTGGTCATGAATTCCTTGAGTTGTTCTTTGTCATGGAATTATCTTATTTCTCCATTCATTTTGAAGGAAAGTTTTGCAGGGTACATCAGTGTGCATTGGAAGTTGTTTTCTTTTTTTTTATTTTTTTTATTTTAAAGAGAATAGAACAAAACAAAGCAAAGCAAAACAAAACAAAACAGAATAGAGTCAAACACAACATAGCATTTCAGAACAGAACACTGCAAGCAATGCAGGTCTTCAAAACATAACAATAGGAGATTAACAATGGCTACCCTAGTGTCTCTTGTTTTCTTCAAAATGGTTGTTGATACATTCACACACATTAAACTCAAACAAAACAAAATAATATGAAACCAGATAAAACAAAAGAGTGAAAGCATTACAGGCTTCAAATCAGACAATAAGAAATCAATAATGGCTATCTTAATGTCCTTTGTTTTCTTCAAAAAAGCTGTTCATATTGGAAGTTGTTTTCTTTCAGGACTTGCAGTACTTCACTCCAGCCACTTCTTGGCTTGATGTTTTGTGTTGAGAAGTCTGTCATGATTCTGATGGGTTTTCCTTTATAGGTGATCTATTTCTTTTCTCTAACAGCTTTTAATATTCTATTCTTGAGTTGAATTTCTGGGATCTTGATTATTATATGTCTGGGTGGAGATTTGTTTTGGTTTGGTTAGCTGGAGTTCTATATGCCTCACTTATTTGAATGTCACTTTCTTTTCCCATGCTTGGGACATTCTCAGAAATTATTTCTGTAAATAGAGTCCTGATGTCATCTGTCTTCACCCCTGCTTTTTCACTCACATTTTTAATTCTTAAGTTATGTTTCTTTGGGTTGTCTTGCAGCTGTTAAATTGTTACTTCCTGGCTTTTGTTATTTTAAAGCGAACTTTCCTTTTGCCATCACAAACTGCAAACCTGTCTTCAAGGTTTTAAAGTGTATCTTCAGTTTCTTTCAAGTGGTTTTGCCAGCTTTCAATGGAGTTTTTAATGTCCTGGATATCTCTTTGAATCTGTTTCATGCATTCTAAATCTCTCTTATATTGTTCATTCATGGTTTCTTTCATTTTCCTATGCTCCTCTATTTTTTATCTGTGTCTTTTTTAGAGATGCTTAGTAATTCTTTTATTATGTTTTTCATTTCTTCTTTTACCTGGGATAGAATTTCTGTTCTAATTTCTCTTATAGCTTCACAAAGTTGTTTCTTCACTTCAGTTGACATCACTTCAGACATTTCAGGTGTGTGATTTTTGATCTCTGTGTTTACCTCTCCTGAACTTGCTCTGCTTGGATCAGATGATAGAGATTGCCCTCTCCCTCTTTGCCTTGGCATATTCCTGATTTCTTCCACACACTTGTATAGTGTGGTCCCAGGCACCTCTGGCTCTGGCTACAACTTCTCTGAAGCAAGACTGTTTGGCTTTTCTGGCCAGTACTGGCTACAGGCATCTGACAGTGGGCCCCCATGCCTCTGCACTGAGCTGGGTACTGGCCCACCCACAGTTTGCACAGTAGTAGAACTGGCCAGGGCCTGGGGATCTAAGCTGCTTAGGAACATACTTGATGTTGTCTGGAATGTGCAGGGAGCAGAATTAAGTCCAAGCAACTTCCGCAGGTCCGCCCACAACCTGGAGCTGCTGGAAGAAGCTGGCAGCAGTCCTGGCCCCAAGGTTATCCTGCCTGACTCCAAAATGGCTCCTGGCCAATCACACTTTCTCCCATCAGGGGATTGAGTCCCCTGCACCCACCACCAGCCAATGCAGATCTCCGCATCCGCCACTCTCTTCCACTGCTGCACCTCTCTGCAGAGACTTCTGGGGTCAACCATGACTGCAATTTCTACCGGGATCGTGTGTCCCCAGGCTCAACAGCTCTTTTTGCAGGGTGAGTTCAGCTCCAGGCAAGGCACTGCCAGCCACCATCTTCTTCTTCGTTTAAATTCTTCTTTTTATTCTCTCTGTGGGCTTCAATTCATATTTTAGATTCTTCCTGGGCCCAGGGGACCCACTTCCTTCCTTCTTGTCCTCTCCATGATGTTGTATTCCAGCATCTGAACTGTTTCTCTCAAAGAGACTGTTTACTCTGCTGCTTACTCTTCCGCCATCTTTAATGTAGTCCAATATTTTCATTATTTAGCAAAACTGCCATATACAACTTGATAAATACAACTAACGTAAACAATAACAGTTTTCACTACATCCAGTTATTGAGGTATAAAGTGAGTAAATGTATACAAATACTTCAGCCAAAACCAGCAGACAGATTCCATAAGTGGAAGGGTTATACAGTAAATGTATTTTCTCCTTTCAGAATAATTATCACCTAGGACTTCTTTGGGGAAGAAGAAAAATTAATCTAGAATTGAAGTTCCAATTTAATCAATAGTTTGAACTACATCAATCATTTCTACCTGAAAAAAAATCCCAGTCTCTTATGGTTCAATCCAATAATTTACTTTAAGCCTCTTTTCATTGAAACCTCACTTTCTCATAGAAGCAACTTTGTCTGGTAAGACCCCATCTCGCATATGATATGATAGCGTTGGACTTTAAAAGGGAAAGCCCTCCAAACCAGGTATTGCCATCTAGGTCAGCATCGTTGACACTCCCGTTAACATAGTGGGCTCAAGCAACCATCTGGGCTGGACACTGATATCTAATCTCAGTGTCTTCCTTATTTAGAAGGAATTGGGAGGAGCCCCTTATCTTCTCTCTCCATGGCAATGAAGACGAAGCTAAAAGACCTGAATTTGGATTACAGTTTAGCGTCAATTTTTGAGTGATGGAAGGAAGAGAGTACTTATGTGATTATCTAGAAAACTGAATCAAATAGTGTAGGCACAAGACAAGTTGCCTAATGTATGTTGGTCACTGTTACTTTGTTTCTGGTGATAGTTAATATTTATAGTGTTTGCTGTGTAGAGATGACTATGTAAGAATCCTATCTGGATCTGCTCATTTAATCATTATAGCAGAACTAAATACAGTATAGAGATGCTCCATAACTTGCCCGGGATGATGCTGTCATCCTGTCAAAGCTGACATCTGATTCCAATAAGTCTAAGTCACAGCTATTTAACAAGTACACTACCCATGGATATGCTTTCTTTAAACCATAAATTGACAATAGTTCTTTCTTTTTTTTTTTTTTTTTTTTTTGCTGTACCACATTTTAGTCATTGATCAGTTTATATACATTAGAGTTGTTTCAACCTTTTGGCTGTTTTAAATAGCATCTTTGTAGACAATATGATTTTTTGTTTGAATATCTGCTTTCCATTTTGGGGGAAGGGGCAGAAAGTATAGGCATTAATCTCTGTTGATTCAAAGAAGGAAATGAACCAATAAAATACAGTAAGTCCCCAACTAATGAATGAATTCCATTCCGGGAGAACGTTTGTATTCATTGGTAATTCGACAGAGTGAGTCTTATACAGTACAGCAACTCAAATGTTTGTAAGTCAGGGTTTGGACTTGAGTTCGAGCTCCAGGCCGCAAAAGAAAAACAAAAACAACCCAAACCCAAACCCTTACTGTACCCAAAACTCTTCGGTCACGCAAGAAATATTTACTGAGAACCTTGTTTTTTATAGTTGGCTGCCTGAACACCAAGCCCTGGAAATACAAATCGCCATAGAGACAGAAATCATCCTGACTTCCTCAGCAGTGATGCAAAAGTTGAGTAAGGGAGTAAAGAGGATTTGCAGCCTTGAGCACTAAGAATTCCTTTTTCATTTGGTATTGAAGGAAAAGTCAAAGCTAGTCATAACGTGCTTAGCAAGATGCTCTAACAAGATGATTCTGGATGAGAGACACCAACACAACTAAGGGTAGCTTAAGCAATAATGGCTTTTATCACCTTGTATAATAAAACATTTGAGGTAGGGATGCAGCTCAACACCACAGACAGAGGGATTTTCTGTCCTTATGGTCACAGTGAGGGACAGCAGCACCAGGCATCATGTTCTCACAAAACAGGAATCAAAGCACTGAAATGAGGAAGAGTGGGGAGATTCCTTCTCAATCCCCTTAGCGGAGCAAGAACTTTCCCAGAACGCTTCCTCTCCAGCTGTTCTGCCAGGTTTGTCACACAGCCTCCTCCTCGGCAATTCTTGGCAAGGGAATGACAATGAATGACTCTGGACTAAGGTTGAAGCTGGAAGAGGCTTCACTTACTCTGGAGCCTACAGCACCCAGTCCCTAAGAAAATATAACAGTGGTTGTAGGATGGACCCAGAGTGCCTCCACATGGGCCAGGGCACAATCTGCTAGAGAAAGTCTCCTCTGAGCTGAGGCCTCAAAAGAAAAACAAAAACAACCCAAACCCAACACTCAGCAGGCCCAAGGTTGAACTAGTGGTTCTCCTCAAAGTGGTCTCTTCCAAGGTTCCATCTCTTGGTGCCTAGCACTCCCATTCTTAGATCCCCAAACCAGAAAAATAAAGGAGTTTTCACACCCTCTTCCTTCCTTATCACCTGTTGTAGCCAGGGCTTACAAAGGAAAAGGATTTTATAATATTCACCCAAAAGTTAAATGCAGAAAAGTGCAATAGATCGATCCATACACTAGAGATCCAAAGAATCCAGCTGGGGACCTGGATCTCATGGCGATGCCCTCCACCAGTGGAACTGGAGGTCTAGAGCCTGGACAACATCTCATGCAAGTCTGTACCAAGGATCTGAACTGGGAAAGCCCAAAGGCCAGTGGTAGAAGCTAGAAAGTCTGTGCCAGCAGGATGAAGACTCTGTCACACCAGGTTGAGGGATCTGCACAGGAGTCAGGAAGCAGAGCTCAAGGAGAGGACCAGAGATCACCTGCTCCTGAGGTCGCAGGCTGTTCTCCTTTCAGAGCCTTGGGAGTCAGTCGGGACGGGCTTCGTGAGCGAGCACAGAACCCACAGGAACACACGGAGCTACGGTCTCCTACTACACAGGACCAGCACACAGCGCTCCGAAGTGCGGGTGGTCTCTCCTCACACCCAGGACCATGTGAAGCCAGAGCTCAAGGCGCCTGCTCCGTTCTCTTTACTTTCATTTACTGAATGTTTATAACTTACAACTAAAGGACTTGGAGAAGTGGCTCTCAGCTCGTTCATGCAGAGACTCCCCAGCTGGTGTTTTGACTTTAAGAGTGAAAGTGATATATAAAAAAAAAAAAAAGCTCAAGCCACAAGCTCAGGTGTAAGAAAAACAGAATTTCATTTGTTTTTCTCTATAATGCTACCTAATTTTTTAAAGTCCCATGCCAATGGGTATCATAATGGAGTCAACTCCAAGTAATCACAATCAATTAAGACTCTCCCTTCTCTGTCATTTCTGCAGTTGCTCTCCACCAGTGGGCGGAAGTAGGAACCGGTCCTGTGTGGTCACCGGTCCACTCTTCTCTACTGAGAAGTGCAGCTTCCTCCTGACCTCTGACTGCTGCTCACAGATATGGCTCCATTTCTATGACTGAGCCCCTCTCATCGGAACAGGACAAATTCAGGGTCCCTTTGTCGCCAGGGGAGACACTGACATGTTGTATTACAGTTTTTTTCAGAGCTTAGCCACAGACCACAGCCATTTCTACTTTTTTGACAGACATAATACAAGGGGTGACACGTGTCCCTAAAGCTGGCCACCTTTCTCCACTGCACTGGGGAAGTGTGGCAGATTCTACTTTCAAGAATCACAAGCAAGAAATGTCTAACATTTTAGATCTATCACCAAAGTGAGAGGCCCGGATCTGAAGCACCTGTCAATTTCTGCACGGTAAACACTCCCACCATGATCAGTTTCAAGTTATCAATGCAAGAGCACTGAGGTGGAGTGGAAAAGAAATGACACCATGGGCTCCCCCAAATAGCTGACTTACTGCTCCCAACTTACTGAAATGTGTCATCTTTTCTCAGCCAGCACAGCCTCCACTGAAATTCAGGGGAGCCACAGGGAACCCATCATCGTCTACTCCTTCTTCCCATTTTCATTCCCAGTCTGGCAAGTTTTAGCTTCCTGGGGGCTTAGAAACATTGGCTTTGTATGATTACATTTTTATCTTTTGAAAACCAAGTCTAAAACTGGACTTTCTAGTTATGTAATTAAAACCCTCTGGTTATAACAGATTATGTAATCCAATAGGCAGTAAAGGCATATAGACCTGTGCTGAATTGGAAGATACAAAGTTTAACCAAAATTATCAGGTGTACAGTAGGGGGTGGGAATAATCTACATTCACTATATCAAAATAATGCCAGTACATTACAGAGATTCCACTCCCTTACCCATCTCCCAAATCCTCTGCTGGCACCCACTGTTCATTTCCAGCCCTCTCTCCCCCAGCAGGTGAAGGCATGACATTGGTTACTGCTGCACTCTAGTAGTCCCCTGATGTTGATCCTCCAGGCCTGCAGGCCACTGTCCTAACTACCTGTCTCACATCCTAGGTACATTTTTTTAAATGTCCATATAATTTGTATTCCTCCAAATATCCCTCACATTCTGGAAAATAGAACTGTTTTTTATAGATAAAACATTTTTAAAAAGCAATTATTGAGCTATAACTATATGCCAGAATTAAGTGTTTCAAATGCATGAAATTATTTAAGAATCATACTTTTTGAGATAATTTATGATTGTTAATCCTATTTAATATACTCCATTACTGGAACTCTGAGACGTTAACCCAGGATCACAAAGTTATTAAGTGACTCACAAGTGATTCAAACATCTCCTTGTATGACCTAAAATTAACACTTGCAATTGTTTCCTTTTTTTCCAGCTTCTTGTGATCTAGTAGGATTATGAAAGAAGGTCTACTGTAGAAATACTGATGAAGATTCAGTCTTTCACCTAGAGATAAATGTACACGACTGTATTCTAAACACATCTGACTTTGTCATTGCCACGTCTGGATTTCAGGCGCAATGCAGAGGTCAAGGTAAAAGTGACCTCCAGGGTCCTACAGCAACCAGTACCTTTGAGCCCAGAAGGGAATGTGCTCCAGAGATCCCCTGGAGAAGCAGAAGACAAAGAAAGGGCAGATGTTTGTGTTTTTGTTTTTTTTTTTTTTTTTAAGGTATGCTGGACTAGCAGAGGGAAAAGCACACACGATTTGTCATAGTTTACTCTTACTCTTAATGCATATCAAGGAGCCACAGAATCTCAAAATGAGTGTACTCGCGTTGTCATGAACACTCTCACGAACAGTACTCAAGCACACACAAACCACACATATATTACTGTGGCTCCGGTGGACTTTTTGCTATTAGCAACTTGGAAACACAGTTAACAATGGGAAACTGACACAAGAGAAAGTAATGCTTGGTGGCTATGCTATCCTTCAGAGGAGGAGGAAGTGGAAATTATATGTCACAGAAAATCTGAAAATCCATAAAACGTGGGAAAAAATTATCTTTCTCCTTATATAGAATTGATCAAAAAATGTGTCTATTAAATTATTTTGTAATTATTTGCACACAACTTTTTTAAGTAGGTTACTACTGAAAGACACACTGAGATTAATGTGTTACACATGTTGGAAGTGGAATTCCACTAAATTTGTACACGGAAAAGCATCAGTGTCTTTCTAGAAGCTTCTCTGACAATATTAGAGCTGTGTCACTGTTCCTAAGTTCTGCCTTTATTGTATTATTAAATCAATTGAAGAACAGTACAAGTTGATATGTTAGTCTCTACTACTACATGTTTTTCTGTTTCTTCAAATTATAAAAATAAATGTGGACAAAATTTTTTCTTGTTCCCAACATTTCAATTCTGACTGATAAAAGAAACTGACATGGTCTTACAGCATAGATTCACAAGGTTTTCAAAACTGATTTTCTCCCTTTTTATTTTATTAGTGCATGTTTTCAGTACATGCATTTTATAATCATTCTGGGGAGTTGGTACACATTCAGAATACAATATGATCCTTTTTTTAATCCCCTTCCCCCTCCCTCCTCCTCTAGTTCCCTTAATGCCTTTTCATTCTTGTTGATATTATTATTGTTAGTTCAGGTTTATGGCATATAACCATTCGCTAAGGTTATTAGCATCTTGTATCTGGCATATCATCACTCTATTTTCCCATCTCCTCTCCCTCATCCCTCGCCCTTGGCTCCCTGGACCCCTTCCCAGCTGCAAAAGAGCCTCTCCTCCTATCATCCTTTTATGTTTCTTTTAGTTTGTATTTTGCCTTACTCAGACAAGAAATACGATACAGTATTCAAGTTTGTGTTCAATTTTTGCAGCCAAATTCATAGAAATTAATTTATATGATCATGCTAGGATATAACTTCTCTAAATACTAAAGCACTTTGGATGTTCCAATTTTGCAAAATTACACAGTAAACTTTACAACACCTGGGTTCTTCATAGAACCAGAGTGTTACTATTGTCACACAACCTATTTTCAATTTTGTTTTGATTTTCTCAGCACATTAACTGTTTTGACCTAAATACTTACTCAACGGGAACACTGAATGCTAAAGTTCTCATTGTGGGTAAAATTTTCCTGAGTGAGATGTCCAAACTGACTATAATTGAAGTTATGAATGTAAATCATCTGTATTTACACATATGTGTAGAGCACTTACATTAGTTTTTATTTTCTTCTTAATCTTACAAACCAGAGTTTTGCTTAGTTCATCTTAAAAGAGAAATAATTTACAGAAAACATTGGAAATCTTTGATACTGTGTACATATTCATCCAGAGACCAAACTTGCCTGTCTTCCCTTTCATCAGTAATTATCTTGGTCCTTCATCTCTGCATTTTCTGACTCATAGCTGATAACATCTCCAGTTCAGGGTTACTATAATATGGTTCACATATATCAGGTAATTGACTCCAGCTCCTACAATCGCTGAGTCACAACACTGCAGTCAGAATCATTTTTGCTTTACCACATAACGGAAGCAGACGAATCATTTCAACACTCTTACCCTAAATTGCCTCCATCTGAGCTGAATGTAGGTCATAAAAGATAGGTCTGTGATGAGAGATGCCATGATTTTGGGATACCTTGACTCCTGTACGACAAATTTAAACAGCCTCTGTGAAACGTCTTTTATTCCCTATTATTTAATAGAAATATGGCATTATAATAAAAATATTTTGAATAGCATATGTGAAACACATTTATAGATCTTATGCTATTCAATCTCAAAACTAAATTGCTAAGCTATTATCCCTATCTGCAAGATGAACAACGCAAGTTCAAAGTTTAAAAGGCTTCCTCAAAGAGGAGTTGAGACCATAGGTTATTATAAGTCTAAAATCAGTGGCTTCCAATTACCCAAATATCAGAATCACCTGTAAGGTGATACCTACAGATTTCCAGGTCCCATATTCTACAGGTCTGTCCTGGATAGTTTCCCTCTATAAGTCTACTATCTGCTGCTTGTAGTTCATTTTTATTTTCTAGGTGGATTTCAGTCAAGAAAGGAAACTGAACCAAACTATTTTATTTTTATAAGCCAAAGAAGATATGAATGCTATAATAAATGTTATAGCAACATATCTTGATGTTATCTCATTTCTGAAGTAGTTTTTTTTTTTTTCCAATCAGGCAAATCATATGGAAAGAACAGGAAACAAATGATGTAGTGGCTGTAGCTGTGGACTTGCAAATTGCCTCTGGAGGGTAGAGGAGAAACCCTGATTTACAGCATCTACTGATTTCAGTGGTGTGAATATCTCCACTGTGGCCAATTTCAAAATATTAATAATTTAACAACCTGTTCACAAAATTCCTAAGCATTAAACAATGGACCCATGAGCCAGCTCCAGTATACAACAGTAGAATATCCAATGGAGAAACCAAATAATCTCCCAGCATAATCTGAATTATTATGTGATTTGAATTAGTGTGAACATCCCAAACATCACTCTATTAACCTCAACAGACTTGCAAAAGTGTCCCGTAAGTCTTTATTTCTCACTGTTTCCAAGGAAATGCTCTGCTAGGACTGTGGGGCCTAATAAAGGCATGAATGAGGCTAGTGAACAGAGCACTTGTTGAAAGAGAAATGGATGGCATCTTTAAGATGACTACTCTTTCACTCTTACCTGCCGTGTGACGGGAAGAGCAGGATGGGAGAGCTGACCATGCTTGAGAGCACCAGGGAATGAAACAGTAAATAGGATTCACAGAACCTTGGCTCTGAGCCTGAGAGCAAAGGACTGGGTCTTTCTGGGCATCTGCTCACCACGGGAGAAGACATGTTCAGATTAGAGATTGAAGCCGACACAAGCATTAAAGTCCATGAGCACAGAGTTAAAAGAACCCACTGGCTGGATGTAAGCTGAGGAGTAAGCTGTGACCAGGCCGAGTGGGTCACATTTCCACCTGTCCAGTGGTGACTGTTCTGCCTGGAGTAGCCTTTATGCAGCACAGTCACCCTGGAACACTAGCAGTTTGACAAACACTGAACCCTGAGCATGTTAACATGACCACTACTCACTGCATGGAAAAGAATCAAAAGCGGATTTCAAAACCAAA
Organism: Cuniculus paca; assembly: GCA_004365215.1. Taxonomy (NCBI): domain Eukaryota; kingdom Metazoa; phylum Chordata; class Mammalia; order Rodentia; family Cuniculidae; genus Cuniculus; species Cuniculus paca. Next base: position 48,040 of record RJWT010000217.1, on the reverse strand, counting down.
TATAAACGATTCTAGGATCACCTCCTATTTTAGATGTTTCTTTACTAAGCTTCCAGAAGTCAGGATATAAAAGTACATGAAACTGTAACAAGCCATGTAATCTATCCTGGAGCTCCTTGGGTAGCTAGCCTCAACATGGTTCTATATAAGGATAAATTCATTTTGAAAGCTAACACATTTTCATACTGGTTGAATCCATTTGTACAAAGATTGTGCAGACACTCAGTTTTCCTGACTAGAAAGAGCAGTAGCTATTTCTCTTCCAAGAAAGTGAAGTGGAAAATTAACTCCCAAATGAGTCAACCAGAAAGAATTCAATCATAGGTCTTAAATTTTAGCAGAAAGAATCCAGAAAAGATAGTGTGGGTTGGTTTCAAGTAAGATTTAGATTTAATTCACCAGCTCTTGAACCAGTCATTCAGCCACTCTGTTTTCCCATCTACAAGAATGATAATTTATGCTATCTTGCACAGTAACATTTCTTTCCATGTACTAAGCACACTTATCATGTTATCCTTAATTATCAAAATCAGCCTTCAAGAGTTAACTTGGAATTCAGACCCCTATAGGGGCCCAGAGATGAAACAAAAAGTTAACATGCAAAACCTCGCATACATGTATGTGTATCTGTGCATTTTTATTTGGGTTCTCAAACAGGGAAATGCTGAGAATTTCGGTATCTGGGGTGAAGACTGAGGTGGGGGTGGTAAAAAGGGCACGTGTGTGCATTTTGGGAAAACCTTCCATTGTGACTTCTATGTTCACTCCTCAGGCTGGCTTATGAGATACCAATTTAGACAGAGTTTGTAATGTTGATTTGAGCATACTGTAGACATATACTCAAAGTAGGTGTTAAAGGTAAATTAAAGGTTGAATTTCCTAGGTACTTTTCCAGATAAATGAAAGCATATGTCTGTGCAAGGACTCATACACAAGTAGGAACAGCAGTTTTATTCATTTAGTCTCAAATTGCAAATAACACAAAAGTCCAGTGGGGTGAATAAATGGGAACATGCACACTGAAACATGAATGACTTTTAAAAAATATACTAAGCAAATCTATGTATAAAAGACGATTTCATTTTATAACATTTTTCCAAATTAATCTTACTGACAGAAAGCAAATTAACAGCTGCCTGAGGGAATAGGGATGAAAAGACTGATTACAAAGGGAAATGTCAGTCCTTTCAGGGGTGACTGAAGTATATCTTGATTGTAGTACTAACTTCATAGATGTACACATCTGTCCAAACTCACTGAGCTACAGTATTTAACATTCCCAATTAACTCTACATAAAAGTATCCCTTAGGAAAACTGGTAAAAATTGAATTAGCAATCGCAGCTCCTCAATGCTAGCAAATCTCATGAGACAGCTCCCATGTTTCTAAGACTACTTACCCATCAATTCAAATTCATGTTCTTTGAATTACTCTTCTAGTACAAGTGAACGAACAGTAATGATTCCTCAGTACTATTTTCCCCCTGCACCACAGAGTTCTTAAGACAGAGGCAGTCAGTAGTATATTGCAGTTAAATCATCAGACAAGAAAGACAGTAGGATCATGACTGTGCCCCATGAAAACCATACCCTAGCCTAACTGACACCTGGTAGGTCATCTTCAGGTGTGATTCACTAGAATAGGCCCATCTAGATATTAGTCTGTACTTTAGGTGACATAGATGTGAGTTAACACACAAGTCTCTGAAAGTTTGCTACAATTTGTTGACCATACACAGGCGGTCATTGAAAACTGTCCTAGTCAACTAAACTAGCCAGCTTCTTAAAAGGAAGAAAATGACTACCGTCTTGAAGCTTCTATAGGGACAGTTAAATTCCAAAGTTATTTTACAACCAATATACCTCAAAGCACACCTGTCCAGAAGATAATTTATGTTCTAAAATCCAGTTATTTCATCATTCCAAACTTTTATTTCCATGATTAGTATCTCAGTAAGTTTCTTTATGAACACATTATTTTAAAAGGTCAGTGGAATATAAGCAAATATTTGTATGCTTCTAATTCTTTACAACCTCATAGCATGAGATCTTTAACAAACTTACTGTGAACCAGTGACTAGCAAAAGCACTTTAGACCAAATTAAGCACTTTAGAAGCATCAATATTCTGTATATTTTATCTTCAATACTTTTATGATAGTAAAAATCTTATGTTTTATAAAATTCCTTATTTTTAGATATAAATTGTGATTTAAAAAATAGAGTTAAGACAATGGAATGTTCTATGAGTGAATATAATCAAAGATTGTGTTCAATTTTTTAAAATGAGCCTGCCTTAAAAATTCCATTAGTCCTACATTTATATAAAAAAATTGTGGACTTAATTGTATTGCATTTTCACTGCTGCAACAGAATTACAACTTCTGACTAACCTGACCTCAGTAGAGTAACTCTAAAAGATAACTGCTCCATATAATACCCTTCTGGAGAAAAACACACTTGAACAACTTTTATTTCAAAACATCTACAAAGTTTTAGTTCTCCATTATACAAATAATTGTTCAAAATCCAGACATTATTCAAATGTAACCCAAAGTTGTTATACAAATAGAATACACACAAAGATCAAAAATATATATATATATTCTCTCAACAAACTGTTACACAAATAAAAATATATACAGCTGGTAATTTCAAAGTACAATTATCTTAAATAATGCTGTATCCATACACAGAAGGTACAAAAATAAACACTAAAGCAAAAGTTAAAGGAACAAATTCATTTTATGACACCTATAAAGATATGAAGAACCAACCTTAGAGAAATATATACTCCACATTTTGATCTTAATTTTACTTCACTTCTCTTTAGAATATTCTCAGGATGGAAGAAATTCACAACTCTACCAGTTATTCCTGACCCCTAAGACAGAAGGAAAAACATGTGAAGAACTACATAATCTATGTCCTTGTATTTTGGGATAGATGTAAAAGAATTTTTTAAAAGTTAAATTTGTATAAGTAGAGGATAAAATTTTCCAAGTAAAATGAACTATTGAAAAAAATCAAATAATTTTAAGTTGAAAATACCACAAGAAAATTCAAACACTCGAAAACTCTCAACACAGTGATCAATAAAGAAAAATTATGTCAATGGTTCTGTGCATTAAAAAAAAAAAAAAAAAAAACTCAAGTAAGTTTATGTTTTGCCCCAAAAATTCTCCTTTCTTTTCTGAGCCCGTGTCAGAGTTTGAAATGCGCGGAGACTAGAAGCTGCAGAGCGAGCAGAAATCTCGGACAGTCTGTCCTCATCTGTAATAAAAGAATTCCAAAATCACATTCAAAAATATTTCCTAAACAAATATTATGCTTTACATAACAATAAAGGGATTAAAAGTATCAAGCCTTATAATATCAATGTTGGGTGTATCAGAAAAAATACCCATTCACTGTAAGATTTTTAACATTTTCGTATTTCATGGTAATTTTCCAAGTTTATCATATATAGATATGAAACACTTTGGCATTAAGTGAGCACTTTTCCATTTTGAAATCCTATAATGTCATTATTGACAGCTTATGATTTCAATATTATTTGGAAACAACTCATCATGAATTCCCCTACTTTCAAAAGTAATTATTTGGGTCAAAAACCTTTTTTAAATTTTTAAAAACAAAATGCTCTACCTTAACATGGCATTTATATCACATTTCTAGAATAATCGCATGAAATATAGAAGTAACATTTGACTTTAATATGCTATCCTTATTACTGAAATTCCCTATTCTGAGTAAGCAAATCTATTATAAGTTTATTTATAAACACTATTCTTCCCCTAAAAAGAAAATAGAACAAGATTCAAAGTTACAAGATATTTTGCATTTGAAAACATGACCACTTGATTTTTAGTCTCACTGAATCCTGAAAAAAAAAAAGCCCCAAACTTACTAAAGAGAATGCTTTTAATACATGTGAAGTATTTAATATATAAAATATTAGATTCAAAATTATTTCCCAATTTTGATTGTTCATGTAAGAATTCAAAATTCTTCCTGCCATTATTTTATAGAAGCAAATGAACATACAAAACAAAATCTATTTTCCTAATCATATAATTTTGGGCATACTGAAAACTGACAAAAATACAGATATTTGGAAAAATACATTCTGTATTCCTGAATCCCCAAGCTGAATGGAGTAGAAACACACAAAGGGTCTGCGCACTGCCAGACATAAGGCATAGTCTCTTAGCACCTTTTCTTAGAAAAAATTCTTCACCGCTTCTGACTTTACTAACTTTTAAACAGGGATAATTTTACCCCATCACAGGATTTCAAGGATCTAACAAAAAATACGCGTGGAAATACTCTGTAAGCCATGAAGTGCTGATCAAATATAAGATCGTTTATAATTATGAACTATCCTATGATAGAATCTCATGAGTTTTAAAAGTATCTTATATAACTACTAAAATACCTTCATCGTTAAGCGCTTCATGCTGAGGTAACTGGAAATTGTTCATCCTTGCTTTTCCCACTTGAAAAAAAAAAATAGGCAGAAAAAAATTATCCTTCAAAGCCACCAAAGAGCATATAATAATACTGTCTGAATGTCTGTCCCTTCAAAGTTCATGTGGAAATTGAATTGCTGTCTAGATGGCACTGGGAGGTGGAACCTTTCAGAGGTGTTTGGGCCACGAGGGCTTTACCGACTTTTCCTCTTTCTCCCACTTTCTCTTCAGTATGCCAGGGAATGCTGCAGCTAGAAGGTCTGTGCCACACACATCCCCTTTACCTGGCATTTCCCAGCCTCCAGAACCGTAAGTCAGTGCATTTCTATTTGTAATGAATTACCCAGTCTCAGGTATTCTGATACAGCAGCACAAAACAGACTAAAATCATTATAGTAAATTCCTAATGAAAGTATAAGAGCAGAAACTTTACTAATTTTTTAATCTTGATAGAAGTTACCACCAAAGGGTCACTCATTAATTTATAGTGTACTTAGCAAGTATGAAAACCATAAATAACTTCCTAGAATTCAATGTTACTATTGATCTAACTGTAAAGAAACATAGTATACCATGCCTGTTTGCCTTGCGAGTTTCCAGGTTTTCCCTACCTTGGACCCACCTCACCTCATGGTTTTACTCTATAAAAGTCTCTTGAAGAGCCAAAATCTTTGGCAACCCACTCAGGACCCCTTCTGTCTCTCTCTCTCAGACAGAAGCTTTTTTCTCTCAATAAATATATCCTGCTCATAAAAACAAAAAAAAAAAACATAGTATGCTTCTGTTTAGAGATGACAGATTAAACATACACATTTATAAAAGCGATATAAACTCATAGGACAAAGAGAAAAGAAAACAATAGGAAAATTTTTAGAAAATGAAAAAAACAGAAGGGGAGGAGCCTGTAGTGACACCCAAGCAAGCTGAATTCTTAAACCAGCAAATAAGTGAATCCAAGATGACACTAATTTGTTCCCCTACTGGCTTGGGTTTGCAAGTCTCACTTAAACCAGGGAACCGGTTGAAAATCTCGTCACAAAACAGGTAAGACACTAGACTCTTCTCTAAATTTACACAGCTGAATAACTGCCTCTCTCCCAAAAAGAGAGTGGAGGTCTCGTCTCTAACGACTTCTTAGAACTGCTGTGAGTGGGTACCAGGTTCACCTGAAAGCAACGGTACCATATTGAAAACACTCATGTCACAGAAATATATAAAATGTGTCTCTTCAAAGAGATAAAACATTCCATTCATAAAACAAGAATGGGATGCTATATAAAAAGTCTGAAGTATTAAAAAGTTCTTAGAAATTAAAAATATTTTAATTTTAAAAACAGAAGAGATAGAAAATTAACACTTTCAAATTAAAACAAAAAGTGATGGAAAAATTCAAATTAAAATAAAGGAGGTAGACAACAAAAAAAAAGAAATCAAAAAAAAAGAAATCATGCCCAATTATGTCTAACATCTCAGTGATGGCAGTGTCAGAAAATGGAGAGGAACAAATTACTAGTTAAGAAAATTTCCCAGAAGTAAGAATTTTCCAGACTGCAAGGTCTACAAAGTACCAGTAAAATGAGTGAGAGAGGCTCACTTTGAGACACTTCACTGTAAAACATCAGAGTACCAGGTGAGAAGAAAAAATCCCAAAGCTGTCAGCAGGAAAAATGACATAAAAGATGCAGAATAAAACAGCACGGGCCTTGTCAACATTAACAGTGATGTGTAGAAAACAGTAAAGCAATGCCTAATAAGACTAAAGAAAAACCACTTCTGACCTTGAATTCTACACACGGGCAACACTGGGCACTGGCTAGAGATACTCTGGGTGGTCACGCCTGGAGGGGAAGTGCTACCTCTTGCCAGTGGGTTTCCCACAGGTGTGTACTAAGAACTTGACAGAGACCTCACACTTCTCTAAAAGTAAAAAGTGAACTTGGTGCAGCACAATCAGTGTCCTATAGAGGGTTTTTATTTTCCTACTTAAAGATCTATTAAATTAACAAAAAACAAAGCTAATTTATTAATATATAGTATATGCCTATTGCATTTTACCTATTGGTGTCACACTTTCATGTTAAAAGCAAAAACAAAGAAAATTACCATTATGTTGAAATTCTGGATCTCTCAGAGATCCCTGAATTCGACGAGAAGGATGCCAGAAGGATGGAGTACATGGCGGAGAAGGCAGCTGTCCATGGGTGTTTGTTGGATATTCTGGGACTTTTGAAACTGGAACAGTTGTCTCAGCATATCTGGGGATATTGCCATCAGACTCTTCCCGTAAAGGCAGAGGATCAACTGTTTTTATACCAGCAGCAGGAGAAGTCAGTAGGGATATAGCATGACTTCCTTTCTAAATGACCAAAAAAGACACATACTATAAAGAAACCAAACATTCAAATAAAAAAAGTAATAGCAATTATGAGGAAAATGTATGTAACCTCCATGGGAGGGTAGGTGGTGGTTATAAAAGCATAACAACCAACATAAACACATTTAACTGGATAAAAACAAAGAACATAAACATGGTTAAAATTTTAAAAAATGACAAATTTGGGGAAAATATATAATGTATATGTTTGACAACAAATTATCATCATTGCTACATAAATATTTCTTTAAAAGTAGTAAGAAAAACCTAAAATCTGAAAAATAATATAAATAAGCAATTCATATGCACACAAATATAGTTAACATATTCCACTTCACTAGTATTCAAATCATTACAAAACAAAAGCTGAGGTACCAGCTTCTCACTCACCAAATTGCAAAACTTTTAAAAATAACAATACCCACTATTCAGGTTTAATTGCAGTGTTGGCACTTTGCAATAAGTAAGTGGATTTTGGGGTGCATTTTGGGCACTCATCTCTAAAAGGTTCGCATCACTGACTACCATGTACAAGATAAAGATCTTCAAATCAAGCCCGCACAGTGACACATGCCTCATTCACCCCACTGGGAGACTGAGGCAAGAGGATCACAAGTTTAAGCTCAGCCTGGGCAATTTAGAGAATCTTCCAAAAAGAAAAATGGGCTGGAAATGTAGCTCAGTGGTACTGCACCTGCCTAGCTAACTTCCTAATCAACATGTCTGGCTATAAACATAATTAAACTTCTCAAACTGAACATGTTCCAAACGGAACACTCAATCTTTCCTAACACTTCTTTTTCTCACATCTCAGTTAAGTGACACCTCCATCCTTATTATCAGGCCAAAAATCTTGAATTGTTCTTGCCCTGCTTTGACTTCCTCATTGTACTTAGCACCACCCATGTGTCCTGCTGTCTCTCACTGTCTCCCACTGTCTCTCTCCTCTGCCAGAGCGCAAGTTCAGGAGGACCAGGCCCTCCTCTCTTTGGCCCATGCCGCATCTCCAGTGTTCAACAGTGCCAGGAACACAGCCTAAATGCAAGTGTTGTGTAACAGATGTTCAATAAATAATACTGTTTCCCTTCTCTCACTTCCTGAGTCACTACCATCATTTGGAAGTTTAGCAGCAGCACTACATTGCCACCACCAGAAAAGACACAAAAATTCAATGCATTTTCCTTACCAAAAGATCAACAGTAGCATCTCCACACAGGATAGGCAGAACGTTCTAAAATTTGAAGTATCGTTTTTTTAAACCTATCTTTCCATTATTATATGTGATGAAAATAGCTCTAGAAGAAGGTGCTTTTCCCTCAAATATAAATATTTACCTTAGTAAAATCATTCTTTGGAGTTCCTATGACATCCTGAGAAGACATTTTTCTCCTCTGCTCTGAGATTACAGGCTTTACCTTTGATGGGGACACTAAAACAGCTCCACCTGGAAAAATGCAGAAGCCGGGTTTCGATCAAATTAACTTATGTAGAAAAGGTATAATAAGTAAGAACTGCATGTGTTTGCCCCCATTACCAACAGCTGGAGTAGTGAGATCATGATGAGTCCTTTGGATCCCACCAAGTTCTCTCAGCTTCGGAGTAGGAAGCCTGCCTTCTTTCCCTGAGGATACAGAAGAATCTGACCTACAAGTGGAAATAATCTATTAGGAAACATTTCCTCCAAAAAATGGGATCAAAAGTACTTTGTCAACATTGTAAAGGACACAGCGTGTAAGGAAGGCAATTTTGTTTCCGAGAAGATAACAAATCAATATGCAGTTAAAAGGGACTAAATAATGGAAAAGGAGGACAATCACTGTGAGTCGGCAGTAACACAGCTGAGAATTCTTCCATTAAGCCAGGGGTGAATCTCCACACTAGTCTTACCTACCATGAAGGAAACAGGATTTGGACTATATTCAAAATGTTACCAATGGTCATGAACCAATTCGCAAAGCAATCCACATACAAAACAAAAAGAATTAGCTATTTTCAGAAATCACTTTTTAAAAAATACTAAAAACTGTACTTTCTTTTTCAGTAAAACTATCAGATATTAATAAACACTAGCTTTTGTCCTTAAAGAAAGTAATTCTTCTGGACACATTTGCAAATCTGGCAAATCATAATTACAAGCCAGGAGTGAAAACAACCCTACTTCCTCCCCAAGTAGCCCAGTGTTTAATTACCAATGAGCGGTGACTCAAATAGCTCAGTGGACCCAATTATAAACCATACGGCAGTACCTACTTTGTGACGTTAAGGTAAAATTTTATTAGTTATAAAACTAAAAGTGTAAACCACTGTACTTAATGAAAAAACAAAATTGTTTTAGTCATGTACAATGATACACTAAGAAATGTAAAACCCTCACCCTTCTTCTATGTTGTCTGCCTGAGATTTCTCATGTATGTCCAGTTTCTCTAGCTCTCCCACACAAGCCTGCTTGTCCCTTCCTCTTTCCTCTTCCTCCTCTTTCTCCTCTCTGGGCTGCCTCTGCACGTCTTCACTGGTGTCCTCAGCATCCCAAGCCAGCCGCCTCCTAACAGGCAAGGTGGGAGTCTCTGACACACCCAGTTTCTCCATGGTGCTTTTCTGGGGCTGTTCTTCCAAAATCTCTTTTTCTTCTAGTTTTGTAGGAGAGCATTTCTGCAAAGTCTTATGGCTTGTGGAACTCCTGCATTATTATAAAATAAGTTTTATTTAAATGTAAGCAGTTTGAGTTTTCCAGTTTATACTAATTTTAGTGAGCTCATCATTTCCTTCCACTGTTCACAATCTCATACTTATTGCCTGGTCCATATATTAAAGAAAGAAATCAAATTAAGAATTCATCTTATACTATCATAAAGGCATCATGTGGAATTTCCATTAAAATATTTCCAAAATATAATTTTCTTCCCTTACTCCTACCCTCATATAAACACACTTGTACCTCTAATGACAAAAGTCATACTTAGCCCCCAAACTGGAATTCACATGCACAAACTAGGACACAAACAAGCCATAACTAATTCAGTTACTAAGGTGATATTTGTGTACAAAGTCATGTATTTGTGGCTAAATATACTGATTCAAACTTTAGACTCATTTTTTTCACATATTAAAAAATACATTTTGTGAGTTTCTTTTAAATGAGATATCACCATTAGAATTTAGAAATTTGGCACACATGACTATATTAATAAACTATAAAAACTGAACAATGTTTTATTTGCTATAAACCACTAGGCACATGGTTAAATCACTTTAAAACCCAAAACAGTAGAGAATTTTCCCATAAAAAATTAGGGGTCAACCTCCATATGAGCCACAAAACTCATTAATGAATTATAATAGGTGTGTACTAATAGCTTGTATTTTCTGAGTTTTTATTGTTGCTCCTTTTTTATCTTTTTAAAGTCCTTTTACAGGGCTGGGGGTTTAGTTCAGCAACACAAGCACCTGCCTGGCAAGCACGAGGTTGTGAGTTCGATCCCTGGTACCAAAAAAAAAAAAAAAAAGTCCTTTCACATCTACCATGTCTTTCTCTCTACAGTGATTGTTACAAAGAATACTATAAAATTCAGCCTTCCAAAATTTCATTATGTGTCATTTATATATAAATTATATAGAGTATAGCTTTATTTTCATGGAGAATAAATTAAAAATAATGAATAAGTGGCTGACATATCTTCACTTGACCAAAAGACAAGTTCTGAGTAATCATGGCATGTTCCTGTATCACTCTATGGTACACATCAGCTACAACACACTTTTTCACCATTTATAAAGAACATCTCACCTAGCAAGATCTAAGGCTTTGATGTTGCTACTAATGCTTCCTTCTGAGCTAGTAGTTGAAGAAACATCCCAACAGCAGTTCTTATCAGACAAAATCTGATTCAGATGATCCCGAGAGAAATGTGTGCCCTGAACTCGTTTCCTGTAAAACTCAGCTTTTTCTCGGAGTTCTTTAACCTACATGGGAGGTAAGATATCATCTATTATTGTAAATGCTTCTTCACAAATACTACCAAGTAGCATATCAAAGAAACATCACAAATACAGCCAGAGACCAAAGAAAAAGGCAAAAACAGCCACATATGGTCATCAGACTATGTGCATTTAAGCAGAAATTAAAACAAGCTAAAGCATGATGCAGTTATTTTATTTCAGATCAGCAGGCAAGGAGAAATTTACAGCAGCTAAGACAAATATTGACATATTTTTGCTCCAATTGAAATTACTCAAGTATTCTATGCATTAGTACAGTTTTTAAAAGCTCAAAAGCAACCAACCTCTGCATACCACATGGCATTTAGAGAACCCTAGGGGAGGAATACAGAAACACACTTAATGACAGGTTAATATCATAATTAAATATTAACGGGAATCAATGAAATACTGTACCATATTATTTCTCCTTCTAAACATACAATAAGTTTGTCAATCAATATTTCTTAGTATATTTAGTAAATTTAATCAGGGGTAACAAAGATATCTTAATATTACCTTGAAAACCACCCACATTCTTGCATGGCTGGGATACTGAGGATGACAGGTAACTTCTTTACTATTCCTATTTTCCCACTTCTAAAAGAATACTCACACAGCAGTAACTCCGAGCCTGCCTCCTTCCTGGCTTTACCTACAGCTGCTTCTACTAATGAGAGAAGCCCCCAAGAGACAGCTGTGATGCTTCCCTGTCCAAATCCCTCACATTCCCATGGAATCAGTAAAACCTCAACTTTTAAATAATGCATTAAATATATAATTAAGCAATTGTCACAAAAAAAAGATCTTAATGTATTAAACAAGGTGGTGGGATATAACAAAAAAATCTGATGAGCTATAAGGTCATTTGAATTCCCCTACTGCAAGTAACATTTTTATACGAAAAGGAGACTTCATACCATTTAAAAATCTTTGTTTTATACATCATACTGCCACCTACTGGCTTTTCTAAATACAACTCCACAACGTTAAAAAAAAAGATATTTTACCATTAAAATTCTTCTTAAAATCTTTCTTCTTGACAAAACTCTATATTTCCTATCATAAAGGTAAACTATTACCACTGAAAAGGTATCAGGATACTGTGCTAGACTACACCTGCTTCACTTGAAGGGAAAAAAAAGCAAATAATGAAATTTGGTGATGCAAAAGCAATTGGAGAAACATTATCCTTGGCTCCTTACAGGACACTATTTTGAACGTAAAGGGATTAAAAGTGTTACACTCTAGAGAAATAATCATCCTGCTGCTCTAAATCAGCAGAACCAAAAAATAATCCTAAAGGATAATCTGAAATATTGTTTTCTTCACTGCCAAAAATATAACTGACCTATGCTCACTTATCATTTGTAGTAACTCTTGTACTTTAAAAGAAAATTTCTAGCTAATGATTTTTATACTTAAAGGCAGAACCGAGTCACATGAGTTAAGTCTGTTGAGCTTCCAACCAGGGTACTCTGACTGCACACAAACCTTGTTAAACAGTGCCTGATCTACTCCAGATTTTATTTCTAGTGGGTGCCTGCATGCTTCAAACGTTACATGGCCACTCCATCACCTCTGTAAAATCTGTATGCCTTGGCGTCACTTCCTCTTCTGTGTTCTCAAAGTCTCCTCTATTAACCTATGAACCCCTTGCCATAAGAGGAAACACAGCAGTTAAGAATTGATCCCATAACCTAATTAAGAAGTAGGCCTGAACAAGACAGCTGGCTGCCGAAGATAAGCAAGAAACTCCCTTGCATTTAATGAGCTTACAGTCCAATAGAAGCGCTTAACCCACACCTAAGTTATTCTAACACTGGTGCCATCCATGCCAAATAAACACGTAAGACATAAACTGAAGGGGAGGAGGACCAAAAGGGGTCTAATCAGGACCACCTGTGTGTTGGGAAGCATAGGAAAAGCAATAGAGGAGGTGCATTCTACCCACATAAGAACACCTTATCACCTGACAAGTGAGAGATGAGCAAAGAACCCTCTACACAGTTTCCATACCAATCATATTTAGAAAGGAGAGGAGACACTACATAGAAACCCCATAAAACTACCTTATTCAGTTATATTTGTTACTGATATTTAAAACTCAATGCATTAAATTCTCCTTATCAGCAATGTTTATTAATAATCCCAGTGATGATATGTTTTTACAAATAAAGGCTTTTAAACTTCTATAATCCTAAATTAAGATGAAAAATTAGGAAGGTAGCATCTCCCAAAGTGAAATGTTCTACTACAAAGAGAAAAAAAAAAATCAGCAGTGTGGATTCAAGAACAACCCCTACAACCAATAACCAGAGCCACTTAACAGGGTAGAAGTAAACCATGCCCAACTCAAAACAACACACACACCCCTTTCTGGGTCAAGTAATGCCATCGAATTACATAATGCAAGAGTAAATACACCGAGTAGGATGTTTTGATTACCAAGTTACTTTTCCCAAATTAAGAGTTCTATAAAGTCATTTAAAATTATATGTGGGAAAATCAAACTCAGAAAACTAGACACAAAGACAAAATTTGTTTGACCTCAAAAATCATGCCCCACAATTGAGAAGTACCTTATATTTAGTCCACACAATGCCAGTCAAACTACAAACTGTCTCTCAAATATGGGAGTTTATCTTCAAAGTCCTACTTGTGTTATTCTTTGTGAAGGCATATTAAAATAAAGCTACCTTAACCAATAGTCCAGATGATTAAAAGATCACCTGAGAACCATGCGAAAAAGAAATTTAACACAGATTCAGTAATTATTCTGAGGATAGGGATCCAATAATTGCAATTGCTGGCTATTATTGAAAGCAATCTTTTAGCCGGGCAGGGAGGTACTGACCTATAATCTCAGCACTCTGGGAGACTGAGGGAAGAGGACTCCAAGTTTGGAGCCCAGTGTAGGCAATTTTGTGATATAGTGAAATGCTGTCATAAGACAAAATCAAAGAGCTAGGAATGTAGCTCAGGGCAAAGGCCTTGGGTTTAAACCCAGTATCACCCAAATTAAAAAAACAATCTTGTAGGGAAGCACCTTATAAAGCAACAGGTTATGTTACAGAGATGACAAATATACAACCACCTAATAAAACCAACTACTTAGATGTTAAATGAATAGGTACTTGGGACTTAGAATAAAACACCCAATGATTTCACTATAAATAAATACAATAAACATACTATTTAAATAATGTAAAACAAAATGAGGATGGTTTCTGAACTAGAAAACTGTAATGAGACTCAAAAAGTGACTTAATATTCTCATGATACAGCCATGATGTTATGGTGCATCTGAATATGTACACGTTCCATTAAATGTTAGGAGTGGGGAAAGGAGAAAGTACTTTATATTTAGGTACCTATATATCAGGTATGTACAGTAAATATCTTCTAGGAAAAAAACAAAACCAAGGTTTTAGCAAACATGGCCCAGGCTAAATGCCAAACCCCAGTTAAAGAAAACTGTGATTAACATCACTGACCACTGACTTCTTAATGAAAAATTTTCATTCTTTTCCAACTTTAATTTATTTTTTTAATTATTTTGCTGAAAGAAGCTAAGGGAAGCTATTCTTCTAATTTAAATATTTATAACTTCCAGTAGGAGTAAAACAAACAAAAAGTGACAGTACCAAGTATTATAATAGGAAACTTGGAAAAAAGAGATCTTACTGACAATGTCTTCCACCAGGACAAAATGAGAAATTTTACCTTATAACTTTAACAACCTCTCAGTCCATTTAATGCTTCCTTTTGAAATATAAATACCAACTCAGCTTAAAGAAGTCTCAGAGACAAAGAAAGGATCTTTCCAAAACAAGAGATTCTGATGACCTCAACCAACTAAAGTGCCTATGTACCACAGGTTAGTGGCAACTTCTATTTATTGGCAACTGTGGTCCTGTGATCACACGGTGTTTTGCCTGGGTCCCCAGCTTTCCCTTTAAGACTCCCCAGACACAGAGGTCCTTGCCAAGATTGGTGATATTCATAAAGGGCTTAAGAGTCCAGCTGACCAGATTCTTTCTTCCATGGCTGCTTCTGAGACTCATGTTTTTAACTTGATTTCACCGTAATGAAATAGACGAATGCTGTTCCAGGGACTTTCTCTGCCTGGGCTGCCTCTGAGCTATGCTCAGGCAGAGTGCCGTGAAAGCAGCCATGGTGGGAGGAATCAAGTAAGCTCCTTAAACAACATGAGCAACACAGACATGGCTGGGACAAATGTCTGGGAGCTGCCAGGGCAAAGAACCAGCTGCAGTGCTCGCACCTTCCCCCAGAGGCTGACAACACACAATTCTTGGCCGTGGTTTTTAGCACTGAGCTGAATACAAGATTCGTTCCCACCCAAATCATCCCTCTAGGAGTGTTTATTGATATTCAAATCAAAAATGTTTTAATTTAGCTTGTACACACAGAAAAAAAAAAAAAACCTGTCAAGATACTATTTTAAAGATGCTAATTATATAACAATCAAGAACATTTCATTGCTTATCCTTAGACTAAAAGAAGTTCCACTAAAGTAACACTTTTCAGCTCTAGGAAATAATCACCCTTTCCTAAAACCTATCTTTAGGTCTCTAGAATTTCTTCCTTACATCATGGCACCCCACGTAGAACTCAAACCTCTAAGAGCTCAGACTGTACCTTCCTTCTGCTTACAGATAATAACACTGAGAGTGGGCACCACTGTCAGACACATAATTTTCTCTTGAAAATTAATCTTCAGTTGAGAGCCTGGAGGTCTCGATATTACAAGAAAATCAAATCTATATTGATACAATTCTACAACTTGAGTTCACACAACTGAGTTAGCACAATAAAATGCTTAACTGAAAAATTATTTTTAAGCTTAAAGGCTTTAATAGTAAAAAGTTTCTAAAAAGTCTATTATTATAAAAACAGTAAACACATTGATAAATTATATCTTAATGCATTCAACTTTCAGTTCCTGATACTTGTAGTGCTATTACCGTACCACAAAGCTTTACAGTCCTCTATTACTAAATGAAACTCACTGTGAAATTAAATTGTTATATGGGTTACAAGAAAAGGTAAAATTATGAACACCCACCTGATTTGGCATGTTTTCCTTCACACGTGTCCAAGATCCAGCTTTATATAAATACTGAGCAGGGCTCAGAAACTTTGCTCTATATTCAGAATTCACCTTCCTAACAAAGACAAAATGAAAATAAGTATTTTGCTATGTTGACCATCTAAATACTATATTTTTCTAAATAAAATACATACCCGAGCCTTTGATGTCTCCAAGGAGTGAGGTTCTTTTTAGGCTGGTTTGAGTCTTTTGGCGCCATCTCTGCTTCTAATTTTAAAGGATCATCCATTTTCTTACACTAAAATAGAAATGATTTAAGTTTTTATGCTTAAAACATGTTATACATTAAAGTAAAAAACATACAGACGTTATAAAGTTATGCTTGGATATTAATTACATCTGTGTCTATAGAAGTAAGTTTTATAATCCCACCACTGAAGGAAGTTGAGGTAGGAAGATCATAAAAGTTCAAGTCCCACTGGGCAACTCTGTAAGACCTTGTCTTAAAATAAAAAAATAAAAATGAAAAGGGCTAGGGATGTAGGGATGTAGCTCAGTGGTAGAGTACCCAATACTATCAAAAAAGAATAAGTTTTAACTAATAAAGATCACAGAAATCAATACAGTGTATATATATATATATATATACATTTGTATTTACATATATATATACATGTATACATAA
This sequence comes from Cuniculus paca, assembly GCA_004365215.1. Lineage (NCBI taxonomy): Eukaryota > Metazoa > Chordata > Mammalia > Rodentia > Cuniculidae > Cuniculus > Cuniculus paca. The sequence goes on along the minus strand of RJWT010000217.1, from coordinate 31,462 downwards.
ATATTTACATATATATACATACATATTTCCATGTGTACATATATACAAATATATATTTTTTTGGTTTATGTTTGTTTTGCTTTTTGTTTTTGATGTGGTATTTTGATTCATATTGTTTTGTTTTGTTTTCCAGCACCAGGGATCAAACTCATGATCTTCCACTTGCCAGGCAGGCGTTTACACCACTGAACTAAATTCCCGGTCCTTGCTTTTTGTTTTTCTCTATTGTTGTGCAACACTGAGGACTGAACCCAGGCCCTCTGCACCGAGCCACATCTCCAACTCTCTTTGCATGTTATTTTGAAACAGGATCTCACTGAGGTGCCCATACTGGGCTCTAACTTGTGATCTTCTTGCCTGAGCTTCCCAGAGTGTTGGGATTACAGTTGTGTGCTCCACGTCAAACTGGCTAGTTTGTTTTTTGAAGGTCAAGATACAGTTTCATTATCTAACAATGAAGATTTAGAGCCTAATGGAAGGAAATTCAAAGACTAACAAATACTAATTTAAATAAAGTTACTACCTATTGAACAGTCATTTGAGATTCACCCTTGATGTGCTTAATTTTCTTTTTTTTTTTTTTTTTTTTTTTTGAGGCAGGGTCTCACCATGCAGTTTAGGCTGGCCTTGGAGCCAAAGCTAGCTTCAAACTCGCAACAATCTTCTTGCCTTAGTCTCCTGTGTGCAGGGATTATAGGCATGCTCCACCACACCCAACTCATTCAAATGTTGTAATTAAATGTAAGGTTCTGCTGAATAAGCTACCACAACATTTCACTAACGTGACACTTTTTCTTCCCCGAGAATGTCAATGGTCTCAAAAAAACTCAAATATACACACACACATATTTTAAACTGAAGCTTAAGCACGCTAGTTTAATGCCAGTGCAATTCACACAATTTACTTGAGTGTACACAAACGACTGCTTCTTTGGGTGGCCACAATTTTACTTTTAGTTATATACTATTTTTAGGAAACATCAAGTATCAGGTACCAACATTACAGGAAATTCAAAAATAGTATTAAACTTCATTTTCCTGTAATTTACAATGATATTTAGCCTGATGCCACAACTTAAGTGGCTACACAAAGAAGTTTGTATACACTGAAGTAAATTACTGTATGTGTATTATGCTGGCGTTAAATTATCATGCTTATGTTTCAGTAGTTACATACACCCATATTTCTATTACTTAATTTAATGTATGTGTTTCTATTATTACTATTACCTCTGGGGCTTACACTACCATAAGGCCAATCATTTGCTATTAAACATAATAGATTTACATAGTGTATTGCTAAGTATCCATCACACTGTATTATTTTTATTAACCTATCTCTCCACTAGCCTAAGAGTGCTTGGGGTTTGTGTTAGTCCTATTTTCTCAGCATCAAACCAGTGCCTGGCTCTAACAACATCCTCATTGAACATCTGACATTTGATGAACAGATGAATTAATGAGTTAGCAAAAAAAGTTTGGGTGAAAGAAAATTCAAAGAATCTAAAATAATGGATAATTTGTTTTGTTTAAAGGTTAAAAGTTGGTGAATACCTTCTCAGGAGACAGTGTTTCAAGATTTCCGTTTTCTTTCAAATCCTTTCTCAATTTTGGTTCCTTCACTGGAGATAAACCCTTGAAATTTCTTTTGTACTCCGTTTCATGGATGATTGAATTACCTTTGAATTGTGGAACAAATTTGCTTTTATTGTGGAAAACCTTAAAACAAAAATTGGTTTAGTTTAGTTTTTTTATTTGTTAAGTAATACGGAACTTAGGTCTTCAACTGCTTTTATCATATATGTATTTGAATTACAGGACACAAAAAAGCAAAATTATATTTGATTCTAACTTCATTTTACATGTCTAATTAATATCCAAAGGTCAACTTTCTGTAGCCATTACTGTGTTTTGAAAGAATAATCATAATTGTAATCAAATAATTCTTAAGGTAAAATAAGTAAGAAATCATACTTGCGTTTGAACTTTTCTCCTCAGTTTCCTACCTATTTCCTATAGGTTAGGTACAATACGTACATGTTAATAATATGAACAGACATTAACTCCTTTAAGGTTACTTTTTAACTATATAGGGTTTTTTTGTTCCTTAACATGAACTTTTTCTTCTCGAAATAATGTAAAATTAAATATAAAATTCTTATTATTTTAATACCTAGTATGTCCAATCTGGTTGGGTTTTGGTTTGGTTTAGTTTTTTGGGTTTTTGTTTTTGGTGTTTTTTGTTTGTTTGTTTGTTTTTTGGTTTGGTTGGTTGGTTGTTGCTGTTGCTATTGTTGTTGTTTTTACCTTTTCCTTTGCTCGCTTACTTTTAACTTTTTCACTGAGTCAAGAAAAAGGTTCAGGTGAGTAAAATATGTCCCTTTTTAAATGTTTTCTTCTACCCTTAATATTTTACAGTAACATTTTCACCTTACGGTATATTATCCTTGATCACAAAGAAAGTAAATGGAAAAGATGGGGAGCTCAAGTATGTTACATGGTATTGGGGCTTTGTCATGCTAGCACATCTTCACACAGATCCAATTCAACATGATACCTCTTAGTTTTATATAATCTCAAGAACTTCCCAATCAAAAACTATTCTGACTCCTTTACAAATTAATATGACAGACTTTCAGGAAATAGGTGTCTAATGAAACTGAACAGCTCCATTAGAAGCTCACCATGAACAAGCATTGAAAACTTGTCACAGAGCTCTTCAATTCACATTAATGTTTTGAACTTACAAACTTACATTTGCTTCTAAAAGAAGTTCTTTGAAACCCTCACTAATAAAATCAATAAAATTACTAGTGAAGATATTGCGAACGATTTATTTTACATTGTACTTCTAATTCTATAAAAATAACATTTCTACACAATGCTTTTACTGACATGTAAAATTTGTCAATAGGGCTTTGTTTTGAATCAGCTCTATCTTATACGTTAAATTCTCTACAAAAACTGAACAATCATAATTTTCAGGTCGTAAGTAATTTTTTTAGATATACTTACTATCCAAGGATATCTGTAAGCAAGCAAAACTCCTTTTCTCTAGGTTAATGACATACCACTTTCTATTAATTATACATTCCTAAAATGTTATATCAGCTTCAGTAACAAACCCAAACCTGCTACAATTTGTATGATTACTGGTGTTATTATCTTAGTGTAAAATGATTCATGCTAATTATCCTCTGTTTTTAGGGATATATAAAGTATACAAGTGAATGATGAAGTATAAGAGAAAATGAGTATCAGGATATAGGAACTTGTTTATGTATAAAGAAAAATACAAAAACCAGGAAAAAGTAAAGACTTAGCTGTCATGGGCCTCTAGGGATATTAAAAGTGGAGGTATTTTCTACCAAGGCCTGAAAGTACTGTATGATTAAAAACACAACTGAGATTTCAAAGTCTAAAATCTTTCTAAAGGATGATAATAGTAAAACAACAGAATGTTTATTAGAAATGGTTCTTCAATATTAAAATTGTGCAAGAGTATGATGAAATCTAGTAGCACATTTAGTTATCATGATAGTTTTTAAATTCCATAAGTATAGTTAAATTGCCAGTTCCTATTATCATATACTCAATACAATGACTAAATTACATTTCTTGCATTACTTTCAACATATTTTGTATTTATTTAAACATCCAAAGTAGATATGCCTTAAAAGAAAGAAACATGCAAAAAATTAGTGAACTAAACACAGTGTCATAGAATAAAACCAACTGAATATTAATTTAAAAATAAAAAAGATCTGGCATGCAAAAACTTACCAGTTTCCCAAGTTTTCATTACCCTGTCTCATATTTAGTGTATGTGATGGATCTGGCAACACTGATCATCAGTAGCCTAGGACAGTATAATATTTCTCCTATAAATCGTAAGTAATAGGGTGATTTTAGCAAAACTCTCTTTCTGTTTTCTAGGAACTATCTCCAGGCCTACTTAGTACCAAATATTTTTTAGTGCACACATCTGTGTATCTATACATCACTAGTTCAGACAATGATACTCAAAAGTATATTACATCCCTTCAGCTACCTGATTGGCAGAAACCACTGGAGCTGTTTCTTTAGAAGTCTTCCAGACGAACTGCCTTTGATACTCAGAATTTCTCAAGGGACTATATGAAGGAACAACAGTCAATCCAGCTTTTTTACGCAGAAGTCTATCCAACTGTTAGGAAAAGAAAAATCCACTCAACGCCCCCAAAAAATCTATTCAAACTTTAAATTGTGCTAAAAAATGCATAATATGAAAGTTCTTCTAACAAATTTTAAGTAGATCTGCAGTACTGCTAAATATAGGCCCACTGTTGAGCAACAAACACTTTTTAACTTTACAAAATCCCTTTTTAAACAAACTATTTAAAATTCCTTTCATAATATTATCAAGGTACTACTACTATTATGCATCCCAGAAAACATCTCTCAGTCCTTTCCTATCAGTCATTAATAATTAAATGTATTACCAAAAACCACAGTACCTTGCTTATCCACACATTGCTTCTCTGAACACTCCTATCCCTACCCCTACCCACAAACTCACGTATTGTACTCCTTGACTCCCCTACACCCTTGGATTTCTCAACAAGCCACAGACTCTCCAGCACTCCCAAATGCCTCTCCAGGGTTCCAGTCAGTGGTGGAAGTGAAACAGGGAAGGAGCAGTGGATTGAAAAAGAATCATAGGCGGGAGTAAGGTCCACACACAGACCCTGCAGCCTCTGCTTATGTGCTTACACAGTCCTGCCCCAGGCCAGCTATGACATAAGAGAGCAGAAATGCAAGATCTTTGAGAGCTGGCCAGAACTCTCCTCCTGTCAACTGAGATTCTGTTTGTTTTCCCACTGGTACACAGTAAGTTGAAAAAGGAGATAGGTAGAAGTCATCTCAGCACCCCTGCCAGAAGCAATGGCCTACTCCCCTTCTCTAGCTCAACTTGATCTGTCCCTTAGTATTCAGGTGCCGATCTATGATGAAGAAAATCCAGAGGCAGGCTATCCACCCAATGAAGGCATATCTTAGCATAACCAGTACAAAACATCAGGTATATAGAATAGAACCACTCTCAATAATTAAAGTCAGCACCTCTTATCACCTATACAATAGAGACAAAAAATAACAATAGAAAATTTGAAACACAAAATACAATATTCCTGAAAAGATAATGAAACCAATAAAGAATTTTATGCTTTTGAAGTCAAAACAATTCGGATTGTGCCTACCCCATTATCCACGTTTTCTGAAAGCAGGGTGGTAGAATGTTTCTGTTCCACATTTTCACCAACCAGTATGTGGTTTGCTGCTATATCCTCATTCTTTTCCACAGCATCTGAAGCCCCTTCAGCTCTGGAGTCTGCAGAATGAGACCTGGTTCTCTTGGGAACTCTGGAGGACTCCAGTGAAAGAACTTTTTCCTGCTCAACATCTTCTTGTGCTGCCTCTGATTTTGGTGTTTCTGGGGCTTCAGGTTCTGGTGATACAACCACATCATTCTCTGAGATAGCTCCATTCCACTTGAGAGATTTTGAAATCTGTGGGTCATGGTAAGGGACTCTTCTTTTTGAAATAAAACCTGGCTCTTTTGTGATCCCTACAAAACATAAAAATAGAAGCATGAAGTCACAAAAATAACTTCTAATAACTTATGAAAGTTTAAATGAAATTTAAAATTCAGTTGATATATGCACCTAACACACAACTTCCTTCAGATTACAAATTAAAAAACTAAGCACAGCTTTTCAACATAAAACAATTAATTTTGCTTTAAAGAAGTATTAAAAGTTTAATTATAACAAAAAATTAAAAATCAGGGTCACGGTGTTCAAGTTATCCTCACCCGAGTCACTTGGATTGCAACACGATGACCCTGGCAAGCCAGGCCGTCCATGCTGCCTCCGTTTCTAATTACTTTCCTGCACTACTTAACAGAACAAAGGGCCCTAGTCTGCCAAAATTGGGAACTTTTCACAAAGCTTCTCTTATATAGAGGAGACCAAGATGAGAAGGGATGAGATGTCATTACGCTGGATCTTGGTTCTACTTTTGCCTTGACTTCCTGAGAATTAAAAAGAATGAAGCCTTTTAACAAAAGCTGAGGTACAATTTCTCTATATTTCTATCTGGCAAGCAAATATCCAAAAGCTTAACCTTCTACTGAGGTAAAAATGAGCTCTGCAAATGATAGCCACTACGATACTGCCCTAGTTTGTAGCTACTCTTTAAATAGAAGAGTACTGCAGAGCGGGAAAGGAAGATTTAACAACAGAATAGAAGGAAATAGAAGGTAGACAGGAAATAAAGCACGAAGCAAAACCCTGCACTTCTTAGCCTCTCTCATGGATGCTCTGGCATTGAACCCAGGGTTCCTATCTTTACAGGCTTTCCTCTAACAGTGGTCTTCAAATGTGTATATATGCCCGGGTGCATGAAAACAAGCAGAGGGTAAACAGATCCGAGCTGCCACATGTACTGTTGCTTGACACTGACCTATCTGCCTGACAGCTGCATGTGCCATCTGCAGTTCCATTTACCATCACCCTCTTCACAGTCATCATACTCCCAAGGCAGACACCTCTCCACCAGAACCTCCCCTGTCGCATCACCCCAACGTATAAGCAAGTCTCAAGAGTGAGGACACAAACAAAGGGACGATTCAAGAAAGCATCATTCCTGAAGGAGAATATCTAACAGGAAAGCAAAGGAGGAGACTAAACAAATAAAAGAACAGCGTCTCATACAGTTCTGGGTCTTTTCCATCTACATATCTTAGAACTGAAGTTCAGGTATGAGAGGGTAGTCATGTGAAATTCACATACGCATATTAATTTTGAACTGAAAGATTAAGTTAGACTTTTGCTCACATAAAAAATACTAACTGGTTGCTAGTTTGCCAATGAGAACTGAGTTTCCCAATTATCAATGAACACTTCCCATAAATTAAATGGTTAAACTGAATGAGCTAAAACACATCCTTTTAAATTTTTTGTAAAACCTTACAATAAAAGAATTAACTGAAGAATGTGAGTGGGACAAAACATTTTCTAAAGTCCTTAGGAAGTATGAATTTCAGCAAAAAATGTTTAGAGGTTACTGCTTTAGACTTCGCTCTGCTTTAACACAAAGTTAGGATTTGAGTAAATGAGCAAAATGAAAGATTTTGGGCAAGATTCTCAAGTGGTTTGCCCTTTGTCTCCTAGTATCAACAAATCCTTAAGAGAAAAAAAATGCCCTACATTAAGAGAACGAATGTACAGCCAGCCCTTGGTAAAACTGCTGTTGTTCCATACTAACCTTCTACCTTTTCCCAGCATCCTGGAGTTCCTGATGCTCTCCTCACGCTTACCTAAATTTCCCACTGACATTCCTCCCTCCCTGTCCCTCCCTTCAAAACATACAGTGCTTGGGCTGTGGATTTAGCTCAGCAGCACAAGCTCCTGCCTGGCAAGGGCAAGGTTGTGAGTTAGATCATTGTTACCAAAAACAAAAAACAAAAACAAAAAAAAAACATATAGTGCTCCAGTACAGTTTGCTCCCATGATCTCCTTCACCATTTCTGCCTCAAGTGTAGTTGACCTCAGCTAAAGGCTATGGGGGCAACCATGTGGTTAATCAATTGTCCAGCATCCTCATAGCCCTCTCTCTAAGCTTTCAGTGGGACAGCTGCACTTGAAGCAAGATTGACTTTACATTCTGAACCTAATGGTTCCTCAAATGCATGAAATTTCTGGTTGTATGAAAATAGGATTATGAGCATAAGATCTTAGCCCACTGCCTGAGAAACAGAGATACCTCATCTCCAAAGTTAGGCCTTGGCATAAACATACTGATACTTCAGAGAGATCTGCTCTCCTAAAAACTCTCCTTATTCTATTAATTTCCCAGCTTGGTACCAAATCCTGGCTTTAATTACTGATCATAGGGGGGATCTACATACCACATGTCAGTCATTCTCACACATCACCCATGGGGCACACAGCGCAGACCTGTGTATATATACCAGGCCCTTAACAAGCAGTCTCTCATTTAGTCCCCCTAGCAATCCTGGATAAGTCCCACGTGTAAAAACAGGTTCGCTTTGCCCAAGATCACACAGCTACTGTGGATTCAAACTTAGGTTTATTCATTCATTTAAAAATTAGACCAAGAGAAAGACGGAAGGGGGAGGGAGGAAATGGTGATGAAAAAGAATTAAGATGTGCTATGTCATGTACCAACTCCCCATGAGGAAGATAATCATTATGTGCTGCAAGCACGTAATAAAGATAAAGATTTAAAAAATAAAAAAGTTTTAATAAGCAGTAGAGTATTCCAAGATTCTAAGTTAAATACTGAGAGGGACCAAGGAAATAGAACTCTGCTTTCAGAGATCTTATACTCTAGTGAGGAAGAAATTTTAAACTAGCCAAGTACAATGAAATCAGTCTGTCTCTATTCTATTATTCTCTGAGAAACAGGCTCTGAACAAGACAGATTTGATTTCAAATCATGACCCTGCCACTTACTGTGAACCTGAAGCAAGCTACTTCATCTACCTAAGCTTCCATTCCTCAAGACTTTAGGAACCTCCTTCCCAGGCTTGTCCCTTCCCTCTCAGTTTTCAGGTCCCAGGTCAAACATCACCTCCTCACAAGAGGCTTTAATTACTGACAAGAGCCAGTCACAAGAGCCTTTCTTGACCATTGAATCTAAAGTGTATTCCCTCTAACCCACTACTCCCTCATGTTACCTATTACACGCTCTACTATTTTACACACAACCTGAAATTTCATTTATTTACTGCATTACCTGCTTATTGTCTCCACAGTTAGGCGGTTTTGTCTGGTTCAGGGCCATATCCCTACAGCTGGGAAACTAGGGCCACAGTAAACTCAGAGTATTTATTAAATAAATGAATGTGTTGAATAGGCCAACTGGACTTGGAATAAATCACTTTGCAAACTTGGTCCAAGATTTATATTCAAGTTATAATCCCTATTAGTTTGTTCAACTTACCTAATTGATCTGATCTAAGTCCAGCCCAGGGGTATTTTCTCCCCACTGAGGAATTACAGGACTCTGACAAATAAGACTTCTTCCACAGAAAGTTTCTCTGGTATTCACTCAGCCCCTGTAATGCAAAGTACAATTTGAGAATAGTGCAATTAATAAATACTGTTATAATGCAGCTATCAGTAAAAATAACTTCTGAACTTCCAAACAGTTGAACCTGATAATTAAACAGACAAGCTCCTTAACAATAGCTAATAATTAGGCAGCTCTGTGCTAAGATGTTCGTGTGTTGTATCCTTTAATCCTCACAACCACTTGAGGCAGATGGTAGCACACATTTGAAGCTCAGAGAGGCTACCCTTTCCATAGTTCTCAGATTCCAAAGTGACAACAGAAATCTTCACTACAGATTTTTCGTAAGTTCCCACCGAGTACACTATATTGTTATACATAGCACCTTTTAATATTTAAATAGTCAACCAAAGAAAGCCAAACTCCTCTCCCATTGTAAGCAGAATTAGGATTTGAGGAAGGCTGTGGCCACCTGTTATAAAGAAGGCTGCGAGTCCCTGGCAGCTAACGAGTATTACTCTTTCTAAGAACCCACTTCTCATGACACACAGGCTTTAAAGTGTTTAAAGGAGGGGAAATAAATACTAAACTGTGAGATGGGGCACAGATGTCGCCTTTCATCCCCATTATAAAGTGCCTTCGTTCCGGCTTCACTCCTGAGTCCCCCGATAAATCCGTCTCCATACCATCTACCTCGCCCACACCGAGGCACTGGGCACTGTGAGAGAGCGGAGAGGGGCCAGGCAGGAGGAGCAGCATCCCCAGGGCCGCCGCAGGCGCTCGGGGCCGGCACAGAACCCGCGCGGACCCGCGCCCCTCCCCGCCCCGCCGCGGCCACCCCCGGCCGCCCTCGGGCTCCGAGACCCCAGCCTCACCTTGAAGCGCACCGGCATGTCTCCTGGCGCCAGAGCCCCTCCGCCACCGCGACAGTTAACGGGACAAAAAGCCCGGAGGGGGCGGGGCGACAACAGTCGGTTCCCTAGCAAGAGGCTGGGCCCAGCGTCCCCAACTACGCGCCGGCGCACTCCGCGCCTCTCGCCTGGAGCCCAGTCGCTCTGCTTTTCCCCGCCTATTTTGAAGCCTGAAGACCAATAGACACTCGCATAGTCTCTTGCCGTCATTTAGACTCGACCAATCAGTGCCCGTGACAACTCCAGGGCGCTAATAGAAATGGCGGGCGGAATGCTGACCAATGAGGCTCCTGGACGCGAGATGGGCGGGGCCCCGCGGGAGCTTTGTCTGACTAGGATCGAAGGGTCATAAATTGCTGCTCTGCGCAACAATGGGTCTGCGTGCTGGTGGGGTTCGGGTAGGTCCGACCTCGCTGAGCCCGGGTTTTTGACATCATAAAACATAGAAGTGTTTTCTGCATTCCAAAAGGTATGACAGAACCGAATGTTTCTTTTTCTGAAAGGAAAGTGTTCGCGTCTGTTCGGCTGAAAATCAGTTCCTGGAACAGACAGCCAGTTGACACTATGGTCAAATCAAAAGAGATAATGTCGAAAAATAGACATAACTTAGGTTAGAATAAATTTTACTGAAACGCGAAAGAAAAATTGCTGTCTGGCCCCAGAAATGTTTATCTGCCTTCACCATCCCCATTCGCCCAAGAAAAGATGTACACACAGCGCTTAGATTAGAAAACATTTATTTCGGGTGCCTGTGAGTCTCAGCTTCCAAACCTTCAACCTTGTACCCCACCACCACGGTTTTTTAAAATGAAATTATATCTGACTTTAATGGAATATAACCATCATCAACAACTATTTGTGGTAGAACACTTTGCTGTCTTAGGATTGAGAAATTACCCAGACAATTACCTAACACACTTGAAAAGGATGTGCATGTGTTTATTCAACAATAGTATGATGCATTCTGAGCTCGATTTCCAACTGAGAAGTGTAAATGAAAAGAGCTACAGGAGTTTGGAACAGAGTAACCCCTGAGAGTGGAAATGATTAAAAAAGGGTCAGGAGGAAATACTCATACTCAGCCTTGAAGTCTACCAGAGCTGCAATAACTAAAGAGGAAACAGAATGATCAGGTGATGGATGCCTAATTGGAATGCTGCCAGGCATCTTTCAGGAACAATGACTATAGTGCCTTGAATGTTTGTCATCTGTTCACTAATAAAAGTATACTTCCTTAAAATGTTCAAATATTAGACCAACCCTTGATGTTCCTCTTTAAGCATTGTCTGCAAAAGCTTGTCTTCCTGATTCCCAACTGATGTCTCTGTTCTTCATCACTTAAAAATTCATTTGAAGAAGACACCTGACACGTGGAACAAAGAGAATATTAAATTAGTCTTCATGCAGCCAGGGAGCCCTCGATTAATGTTAATTAGTGATGACAGCATCTCTGTAAATTAAGAATGGCACAAACAAGACACAGTGGAGCATAATACAAAAGTCCTCTGCAGGAAGGCAACCCAGATCTTACAGGGTAGGAAAGACATCGGTCTGGTTGTACACACAGCTTCATTTACTACATAATGCTAAGGTGAAAATCAGTGAAAGCAAGCATATAGAATGTAGCCTGTCTGCTAAACAAGGGTAATGATAAGCACGGTAGAGCTCTGCTGAGCAGGGACTAAATGACAGGAAAACCAAGTGACAGATGGTAAATATGATGTTGTCACAGCCTAGATTTGCTGGAGATGTGTTATAAGGATCAAGGAAGAAGAGTATTTCACTTGGTTATTTGTAGACAAAACCTACCCCTAGCTTATGAGGCAAAGATACAGAATGAAAAAAGGTACAACCTCAGTAAATGAGTTTTGTAGCCTGTGTTTCACCGGGTCCTCTGCTACTATATAAACAGACTCAGTGCCCTTCAAAGTTCCACCCAAGAATTTTTCAGGAGTCCCTAGGGGATGTCTCACAGGTGCTTATGACTGCAGCATGCAGTGTGCCCAGCAGCACTGCCCCTTGCTTCAACAGCCACACATCTGTAGGTGTCACTGTTGCTGCCGGCCATCCCAGCCGCATTAGCTCAGTACCGAGTCCCCTGAGCAGAGCTGCTCCTCACACTTTCCAACAGCAGGGCAGGTAATCCATAAAGTGCCTGCCTCCCCTTTTATGTGGTCCTCTTTGAACTGAGGACCAAAGCATTTTACAGAGCTTTTTTCCATGTGTGCTAGACTTCCTTATCTCCAAAGGGCTCAACGTGAAGTCTATGGAGCCTGGGCCAGTAAGTGACTCTTCGAATGACAGCTTTTATGCTATGCGTCTGTCTTCCACTAGAAGGCCTCTTACTGGGACTGAATCCCTCTTCCCTTTGTTGATTTCTCAGATTGCTGTGTACTGCCTCTGCGAGACTAAACTAGCACAACCAATCTCAAAAAGGGCAATTTGCTCCTCACTTGGCAATCTTTTTGACCTAGTAATTGTTCTATAAATTTATCTTACAGATAGACTCATATTTGTCAAAAGATATTTGTTTAAGATAACTTAATGCATTGTTTTTAGTCACATAAGGTAGAAAATAACCTATCTGTCCATCTAGAGGGGATTAATTAAGTAAATTATGGTTCATTCAATGCCAGAGCAAGACTAGGTTGTGCCACAGATCCAGAGGACAGTGTGGGCTGCTCTCCATTTAGAGCCTTCTAATCAGCAACCCCAGACGGGCTAGGCCCCCTTAATGTACTCTATCTGTTCATGGCTAACCAGACAAACTAGACACCCCACAAAGAGAACTTATAAGCTATCGTTACCAAAGAACTTTAAAAAACTGAAAAGAGAAAGAGGGGCTGGTAAGTCCAGGAAGCAGCTCACCCGAAACTGAGAGAACTGAGACAAGGGGAAGCACTGAGGTTACCCGAAGGCAGGAGCTGATGGAAGAGGCCTTGTGAACTTGGCTGGACCTCTGAGAAAGGATCACTGAATAGCTGTTGTTCACTTTGAACAAAATAAGACTGCCTCCTGAAGGCCAAAAACTGGTAATAAGGGAAAGGAAAGCTTGAGGCTAGATCAACTGTGGAGTAAAACGTCACAGTTTAGATCCTACTGAGTGGAACAGGAGTGAAAGAGAACATTCCAGTCCCTCTCTAGTAAACCTCTCTTAGCAAACCTGACAGGGAACTGGCCTTGTGGTTTGCAGTCTGAAGGCTGAGACAGGAACCGAAATACAGCTTGTTAACTTGTACACATGTACAATACTTGAAGAGAAAGAGGATTCTGTGAGAGCTGATGAAAACAGAAAGGAAAAGCAAGTGTAGGGGGTGTATATAGCAGACCATCAATTGAGATAAAAGGATGAAGAAAAGAAAAAACAGTCATATGATAGCCTATCATGGCATCATTCACGACACCTTTACCCTCACTCATGAATCTAACTCCATTAGCAGGAGCTATAAAGATGAAGAGCATTTTATTCAGCTTACTTCTAAGGATATGGAAACTTGTTTAAGGTATTGATAGTTACTTTTAGGGCCTTTCTTAAGCAAGATAACTGCTTCCACTGGTCCTTTCTAGATCCATCTTGCTTGACAAACATCACAGTAAACCTGTGGCTTCTTTGAAAGACAAAAACAGAAACAAAAATTCTTTAAAGAAATTTTTATTTGATCTGAAAGTATAAACATACTCATCCATTACTCATTCTGGTAAGAGCAGAAAGTGGATAGCTCTAAATCTAACAGTCTCATCATTTTCTTGGTAAAAACTGAAACACTGGAGCATCTGCATTTGCCTCTCACTATATTTTTATTTAACAACTAAAAAGTTGTGTATGAGTCAAACACCTTGAGACAAGGGTTAAAGAAAGGAGATATAAAGGTGAGTAAGACACATTTCCTGTATTCAAAGATGGTTCCAATCTGAAGGGGGAAAGACACGTACACAAAGAACACAGGAAATGCAAACAAAGGAGGCAGCAAGGCAGGGGCTACATGTGAGCACCTGGTTATTATACGGGTGCTTTTAAATCTAACGTGAGAAAGCTCTATTTAAGATGGACTTAAGACTAGACAGGGTAAAGTTGTTGCTTTTAAAATTCCATCCTTCCTATTGTCTTATTGTGAGGTCGTGTGTTACCTGCATTGTTCTGTTCTGATTTGCTTTGTTCTGTTTTGTTCTGTTTTGTATTGTCTTGTTCTCTTTAAAATTAAAAAAATAAAAAATAAAATTCCATCCTGGGGAATACCTGATCTAGGGCATTTCACTTTCTCTTGGGTGCACCCCAGGGAACTGAATCCAGGCCAGACTTTTCTTGGGAAGATTCAACTAATATTTTCTCTACATCAGTTCCCAAAAAACAAACTGCATGCTGTCTGTTCTCTCTCTCTCTCACTGTCTTTCCGTCTCTGTCTCACTTTCTGTCTCTGTCTGTCTGTCTCTCTCTCTTTTATTTTCTTATTGCTTTCAGAAATCAGAGTAAAGCTGCGTTAGAAACAATCATTTTATCAACAGAATGATGACAGCTGCCTTGTGTTTGCATGTGTAGTTTTCTCTGAAATATAAGGAAACTGAAATCCCATTTTCCAGGCTTCCAGTTCTTTAATTCTATAGCATTCTCTCCTGCGACAACTGGGTTTCATGGGTAAATCTTGGGCTCAGACTTTGCCAAAAACTAATCGAACAACCACTTTCATTTGCCTTTTCCCATAGGTACTAATCCATTTTTTCCTCATACAAATGGATTTCTGATTGCATAATCGAAAAAAATTGCAATTAAATCATTGTATTTTCTCTCAGAAGGAAAACTGCTGATACTTCACATTAATGTCAGTAAAAATCAAATAAATAAGGTCTGTGATCTTACCAATGATTCAAGTGTAGTTTGCCCTCCACACTTTTAGTCATAGGACAGCTTTGTTGACAAGGGAGTGTCTCTGGCTTTCGAATCAGTGGGGCACCTTTGGAGGAGCTTTGGAGGGACTCCAGGTTCTCTTGACAACAAGAACTTTTTCTTTTAGTGAGCCAGAGCGACTCCGCGCCATACAAGGCCATGCTGAGTAAAGTAATTCTTAGTAAGGCATAAACCACTGCAAGCCTTACATACCATAATAATGCTGCTGAGCCTCAGCTGAATAAGACATAGGGAACAAAATTTGAGGGCACAAAATTCTTTGCATTTTAACGCCTTCATTGTCAATGATTCTGCTATCTAAGAATTGCCTTCCCTTTTCTTTGCTGATTTCTCATTGTTTTAAATCACCATCCTTTCCAAAGCACCCACAGGAATGCAGATTTTTCTAGAACTGCTAACTGTAGATTTAGAACCATTCGTTCTCTAACTACATAAAATCAGATGCCAGATTTTAAGGCCAGATCAGAGGGAAATGGCCAACAGCCTTCCTAAGAACCATATAATGCTCTATCCTTACATCAAAATAAATTTTGAAATATTTCTTTGCCACATAGTTAATGTATATGCATCTTAATAACTACACATCAGGACCAGATAATGGTCATTTTTCCTTCCAAAGTCATTGTTCTTCCCTTCAGTAATACTCTGTCAACTATAAATGAGAAATCAAGGATATTTCAGAACAAAGTCAGTTTCTTTTGCTTTTAATTAGTGGTTACCATAAAAGATCTTATATGAATTTTGCTAGAGCAACGAGCTCATTAAATCTCAGTACCATGTTGTTTATTCCTTGTCTCTCAACTTTAATAATTGAATTAATGATGTTTGACAGTATAGTGATATGCCCAGTTGCAAAATACTGCACATATAAATTTAAGAAATTGTTTCCATATTATTGAGCATAATCAATGGAATAGATTTTAGGAATCATATTCACTTTAGCTAAGCATAGCTGTGGCAAGCACTAAGACTGACTCCATCCAAATCCATTCCAATATCCTTATCCTGCAGAAACTGGGAAGCTAAAATATCTCTGTGACTTTAAAACCATGTGTACCAAAAATGCAGATAAAACTTACACTGTTGTGTTCAGAAACCCTTGCATAAACTGAGTTATGGAGAAAAGTAGAGCGAAGTGTCCATTGTGGTGATGTAAACTGGCAGTCGCCGTAACAGTGCGTTCTGGAGTTGCCCATTCTGTCAGTCGCTTCCCGATCGTGGCAGAGGTGCAGTCAGGGCTTGCAGCAGCGGCTTCTTAATTAGCAGGAAGCTTCTTAATGTTACCGTTTCCTGACTGTGGGTTCCCTTCATGAGTCTATTCTGTGACGTGGCCCTAGAGCAGTGGTAGTGAACCTATAACACACATGTGGCAGTGAGCACACAGAGCGCTCTCTGTCAGAATGTAAACCAAGTTGCCCCAGCCAACATTTGACAAATTATCAGCGTACATACAACAGCAAAGATCACACTAATAGTGCAAAAGCATGCCAAATGCAAACTTTGACCTTTCAGTAAAAAGCTGTACCACTTCTTGCGCTTTTCTTTTAAGACAAAAGATGTTAATACATAAGTTGTTTTTTCTAAACCAAAATCTCAATATTCAGGTTTAATTGCATTGTTGGCACTTTGCAATCAATAAGTGGATGATGAGATGCAGTTTGGGCACTTGGTCTCTAAAACGTTCGCCATCACTGTCCTGGAGCATCTTTAGCCCTCCTAATGAAATTTAATGGCACTCATATCAGTTATCTGCTACCATAATAATAATGCTGAATAACAAACACCCACAAATGCAGTGGCTTAAAATAATAACCATTTATTATTTTTCATGATCTATGGGTCAGCTGGCCATTTTTACTAATCTAGGTTGAATGTAGCTGATCTCACTAGGCTCATTCATGTGTTTGTGATCAGCTGATGAGTTAGCTAAGAGGCTAGCCGGTCTCAGATGGCTGCAGCAGGGACACCTCATCATTGTTCCACATGGGCTTTCATCTTCCAATAGATGGCCTAGATTGTTCTCATAGCAAAGGAGGGATTCCAAGAACAAGATGAAAGTATACAAGGCCTTTTAAGGATTTGGCTTCAAAGTGGTATGTCATCATTTCTACTGCATTTTCTTGGCCAAAGCAAATCAGAAACCTAGCCCTGATTCAAGGGCAAGAAAAATAGACTTGATCCCTCAGTAAGTGGAGTTGCACAGTAACATCGTAAAAAGGAGAAAAGCTGGTAGGCTACAAATATGCTAATTATCTCACCATAGAGCACCCTAAAATATCCCTTTTGTTTTGAGTAGCTAGGATAAATTATATCCTCTATAATTTAACTCTAGCCAATACAATGTCAGGTCTGATCCGTGCATTTGTCTCTATTCCTTCTTTAAACTGAATTAAATGACAGTGAGTTAATAAAACAGGCATACACCGGTGAGGTCAAAGAGAATGGTGGACAACTGCAAAATGCAGGCATCACCAAATATTGGAGATAGGGAGAGCAGAGTCTGCTATAGACTGGGTGCTCTGGGAAGTGATCTCTGAGATGTGTAATGTGTTCAGTGCACATTAATGAAACCCTTTGGTATGAACGCTGTAGAAGGGAGGGCAAGGCAGCAGAACAGGATAGTAGGAGAAGCTAGACTATAAGGCAGGCCTGACAGTGTCCTCAGCCACTCCTATGCAGTCTTGAACCAATATAGCCTGTCAGAGTTGGGCCAGAATGGACCTTCCCCTCTGAAGGCCATGGCCTTGGATAAGGTTCTTTGCAGTAGAAGAAATCCCTAAAGGGACTGATAGGAGAATGCCTTCCAGTGGTAATGCAGCACATCCTTCCCTGCAGCAGGACACAGACTGGACATCACTGAAAGCATGTCCCTATTAGGTGGTCAGTGCTCTTAACAATAGTACATATTTGAAACTGCAGATGATTATTATTATTGACTAATATTTGTGGAGTATTTGCTACATGTCTTAAGACTGAATATGTTATATCAGAATGATTTGGCTAGGAAAACAGGAATGAGAGCTTCGTACAGAATTATGAGCAAACTTTGTACAGAGCTTACGTCGATATGAGAGAAGCTAAGGGTATGAAAATCTAGCAGGTGACAATGGCGAACTGGAGAAAAAAGTCATAATGATTTCAGCCTGAAACCAGGGCTGTGGGTGGAGTCTGAGAATCCTGACATAATCACACAGTGAGAGCTCACAGAAGAGGATGGGAGCTCCCCTCTAGTGAGGCCCTGTCTTGACAAACGTCAGCAACCACTACTGCAAGAACAAGGGTCTCCCTTCACTTCTACCTGGCAAGTCTTGCACCAATCACAAACTTAAAACTTTTATTCACACATGGAACCACATAGGAAAGTGGATTCTAGAAAAACAGTTCCCAACCTCAGACAGACATGATGCTTGTGCTGAGTTTATCAACAAGCTATCTACCACACAGAACCAAATCTAATATCGAGGAGGTGGGTGTCCTTGTTAATAGTTTTCAGAAGATAAAATTCCAAGATATTGAAATATTTGTCTGAGGTCACGTGGTAGTATCTGGCAAAGCTAAAATTAAAACCCAAGCAGTCTGATGCCCCAGATCATACTTTTACTACTCTCCTCTACTGGCACTTCAAAATCTATATAAATACTGACTGCCTGTCTTAGTATTTCTCTTCATATCATGCCCCTTCCTCTGTGAGCACCAGCAGCATGTGTTTTGTCTCTTCTAGAACACTATGAGTAAGAGATAGTGATCTCAGAGCTAACATGATATGTCAGGGACACATACCACCTTTGGAGGCAAGCTGGAAAATCTCTGCTGCCATCAGTAACAAGTGAACTGTTGGGCAGCTTTCAGGCCTGCATTATCAGAAAGTCCCTTTGTTCATTCTGATTGGAGAAATATTAATGTCAACACTTCTCTATTCTCCATTCTTTCCCAAGTTCTGCATCCTACACAATGCTTTCTTGAACCTCCTTTTGGAGAAAGGGAAGGGCAAGCTTTCCATTTCCTCAAGTTGAATGTGAAGTGCTCCACGGGAACCACTTGGAAAGCTTGACCCACGCACGCCCTTTGGATTTTGTGAGACATAATAGCTATTTTATAGCTCCTGCTTAAAGAACTGCAGTGGGCAAAGACTGTAGCTCTAGTAGCAGGTTTAATGGCAGGGTGAAGAGAGACGGGTACATTAAGAACAAGCAACAGTTCTGCCCACAGTAGGGCAAGAACATATGTTTTTTTGTGAGCCAAACTGGACAGTGGGAGGGAGCCAGATGGAAGTCACATTTGATCCTACCTGAGAGTATTGCCTGGTGGGAAAATATGACCCAATATTGGACTGCCAGAAATCCAAGTACTGATCATGCTATTGGAGTGGCCCCTGCGGTACAGCCTCACCCACAGCAAAGGCTCTGTACTCCAGTCCTCAATGGGCAGATTTCCAAGACATCCCTCTAGGGAAAGAGCCAGCAACCATGCGTCTGTCACCTCAGAGGAAATCATCCTATTACAAACTGCACAAGCACAAAAGGTCTTTTCTCACTAACTCCTCTGCTCCTGATCCTGGCTGGAGAAATAAAAAGGAGCTGCATCTAGAAAGCAGAAAGGAGTCAGAGAATAAGGGAAGGCAAGGCAGTGGGGCAGTCTAGTATGCATTTCTCTCAGCTCCAAGGATCCAAGGCCCCTTCAGGCACAAAGTGAGAAGGTGAAGTATGGGTAGAAGGAAAGGGAAAAGCAAGTGGATCGGAGTTTTATTCTGTCTAGGAACTACAAAAATCACTTTAAAAAGAGGTTGTTCTTATCACTAAAATGAAAGTGGAATTTTTTCACATTTATTTAATAAAAATTAAGAAGTTAGAGATCTAGCTAAGAATGCAGCCAAGAATGGACTTTAACAAGGAGAGGTGGGAAAGAATAAAATAGTTGTCTGTTTCAACTATGCAGTCTAGGGTGTAAATAAAACGTGTATTATAGCAACATAAAAGAGACAATAAGAGAAACAAAGGAACTCTTAGTTGACATAACACGTAAATATTCCCATTTCCCAACCTGAATGTAGTTTTTTAAATTTTATTTTAAAAACAAGCAAAAAAGGATGAAAACAATACAGAATTTCAATAAAATAATAGAAATGAACACATTTATATACTGCATATTGTTATCTTCAAGTAGTTGTTCAGATTACAAGATTTAGGCATGAAAAATGATCAAACAATGAAAACACAAACTGTTTTTTTTTGATGAACTAACAGAGATTTGCATAGTTATCTATCTTGTATATATATGCATACACACATATGTATACACATATACATATAGTCTTTTCAATTCTTTCTTTTCTCCTTTTTCCCTATCCCAGTTATTCTTTCCTTTTGAGCATTTTCTTTCCCTTTAATTTTCAAAATATCCATTGTACATTTTGAATCCTACTTGTTCTTTCAGTTTTTTTTAGCACTAGGGAGACAATATATTTCCACCAGTGAGCCTGATTTATTTCACTTATGAGTATGGTCTCAAGTTTCATCATTTATCTAAGAAAGCCTCAAGTTTTTCCTTCTTTATAACTGAGTAATACTACATTGGATAAAAATACCACACTTTTTTTTATTCATTCCTTGGTTGATGGGCATTTGGGTTGTTTCTAAGATTTAGCTGTTATAAATTGCACTGTCATGAACATGGGTGCACATATATAGCTGTGGCATGATGTTTTCAATTCTTTTGGGAAAATACCCAAAAGCGGAATAGGACTGAATGGGACCTGCACTTCAAGTTTTTTGAGGAATCTCCAAACTAATTTCCACAGTTGTTTCACCAGTCTACACTCCTACTAACAGTGGAGAAGCATTCCTTTTTCCCCACAGCCCTGCCAACATTTGTTATTGGTTGATTTCTTAATGATAGTCATTTTTTTCTAGAGTGAGATGGAATTTCAGTGTTGTTTTAATTTGCATTTCTCAAATGACCAGTGATGTTGAACATTTCTTCATGTATTTATTTGTCATTTATATTTCTTCATCTGAAAAGTGCATGTTCATCTCAGATGCCCATTTTTGGATTGGGTCCTCGAATCTGAGGAGCCTAATGTTTTTCAATTCTTTATATGTTCTAGATATAAGTCCTTTCTCTGGAGCAGTTAGTTAAAATTTTTTCCCACTCTGTGGGTTTTCTTTTCACTCTGTTGGTGATTTCTTTATATGTGCAAAAACTTTTTAAAAAGATGAGATCCCAGTTGTAGGTTCTTTGAAGTACCTTTCATGTGGTTTGCATTTTGTTCATGAACTCTTTGCCTACTCCTATGTCTTCAAGATTTATACCTACCTTGTCTGCTAGTAGATGTAGTGTTTCTGTTTTAATACTTATATTTATGGTCTATTTTGACTTTAGTTTAGTGCATGATGATAGACTTGGGTCTAGTTTTACTCTTTGGCATGTGGAAAGCCTATTTTTCCAGTACTATTTATTAAAGAGGCTCTCTTCCAGTGAACTTGTTTGGCTGCTTTGTCAAAGATAAGGTAGCTGAGTGTCTTTGAAGTTGTGTCTGTATCTTCTAATCTGTTCCAATTATCCTAGTCTATTTTTTCCCAGTGCCATGCTGATTTTATCACAATAGCTTTGTAGTATAATTTCAAATCAGAGATTGTGATGCCTCCTACCTTTCATTTGTTTCCCAGGATTGCCTTTCCTATTGTAGGTCTCTTCTGGTTCCAGATGAATTTTAGAAATGTTTTCTCTAATTCTGTGAGGTATGCTAATAGTATTTTGATTGGTATTGCAGTCTGTATAACAATTTTGGGAGTATGGCCATTTTCACTGTGTTGGCTCTTCCTATCCATGAGCAAGGGGTATCTTTCCATTTTCTGATATCCCCTTTGATGTCCTTTTTCAGAGTACTGTAATTTTCAATATCTAGATCCTTTACTTCTTCTATTAGATTGATTCGTAAGTGTTTACTTTTTTGGATGCTATTGTGAAAGGTGTGGTTTCCCTAATGTCTTTCTCAGAGAGTTTTTTGTTTGTGTGTAGGAATGCTATTGAGTTTTGAGTGTTGACTTTGTACCCAGCTACGTTACTGAGTTTGGTTTTAATCTAGAAGTCTTTTGGTGCTCTTCTCTGTAGTATATCACATCATCTGTAAATAATGATAGTTTAATTTCTTCCTGTCCTAACCTTATTCCTTTTATTTCTCTCTCTTGTGTAATTGTTCTGACTGTTTCCAGAACTACATTGAATAGGAGTAATAATAGTGAACATCCTTGTCTGGTTCCTGATTTCAGGTTGAATTGTTTCAGTTTTTCTCCACTTACGATGTTTGCTGTTTGTTGGCTTTTATCAGATTGAGGGAAAGACCTTAGATGGCTTTTATCAGATTGAGGTAAAGAGCACTTATTCCAATTTTCCGTAGGGTTTTTTTTTTGCAATAATGAATGAGTGTTGGACTTTATCAAAAGCTTTTTCTGCATCTATTGAGATGATCATATGATTTTTGACTTTGGCTCTGTTAATATGGTGTATTACATTTGTTGATTTGTGTATGTTGAAGCATCCCTGCATTCCTGGGATAAATCCCACTTGGTCATGGTGTATATAACCTTCTTGGTGATTGGCTGCATTCTGTTTGCTAGTATCTAATTGAGAATTTTTCATCTATGTTCATTGGGGAGATTGGCTTATATTTCTCTTTTTGGGTTGGATGTTTCTCTAGTTTTGGTATCACGGTAATACTTGCCTCCAAGAATGAGTGAGGGAATATTGCTTCCCTTTCAATTTCATTAAAGAGTTTGAGGAGTATTGGTATTAAACCTTCTCTAAATTTCTTGTGGAATTCGGCTATGCATCCATCAGGACCTGGACTTTTCTTTTTGGTAAGTTTTTAATTACATTTTCAATTTCATAGACTGATATTGCTTTATTCAGAATCTTTATATCTTCTTGATTCAGCTTTGCTAATTCTTGTGTATTTAGGAATCTTCCCATTTCTTCTGTGTTTTCTGTCCTATAAGAATTAAGGTTTTACATGGAAATTAAATAATACACTCCTGAACAATCAGTGGGTCACAGAGGAAATTAAAGAAGAAATTAAACAATAACTGTAAGCAAATGAAAATACAAATACAACTTACCGGAATCTGTAGGATGCCATAAAAGCAGTCCTCAGAGGCAAATTTATTGCAGTGAATTCCCACATCCAGAAAATGGAATGAACACAAATAAACAATCTGATGTTACACATCAAACATCTAGAAAAAGAAGAGCAAGCCCAACCCAAAGCCAAAAGAAGGGAGGAAATTTGAAGATCAGACCAGAAATTAATGCAATTGAGACTAACAAAACAATACAAATAATAAATGTATCAAAGAGCTGGTTCTTTGAAAGAATAAATAAAATTGATAAGCCCCTAGCCAACCTTATTTAAAAAAGGAAAGAAAAAACTCAAAACCATGCAATAAGGAATGAAAAGGGTGAAATCACTACAGACCCTGTGGAAATACAGAAGATCATCAATACCTAACTTCAAAAATCTTTATTCTCATAGGCTCAATAGCACCAAAGAAATGGACAGTTTTCTAGAAACATATCAATTACCAAAACTGGATAAAGAAGAAGTAAAACTACTGAATAATCCAATTTCAGTTAATGAAATTGAAAATGTAATTAGAATCTTACCAACCAAGAAAAGTCCAGATTCTGATGGATTCACAGCTGAATTCTACAAGAAATTCAAGGAAGACTTAATGCCAACACTCCTCAAACTCTTTAATGAAATTGAAAGGGAAGCAGGTCTCCTTAAACTATTCCTGGAAGCAAGTATTACCCTAATACCAAAACTAGAGAAAGACCCAACCAAAAAAGAGAACTATAGGCCAATTTCACTAATGAACATTGATGCAAAAATTCTTAATAAAACACTGGCAAACAGAATGCAGCAAGTCATCAAGAAGATTATACACCACGACCAAGTGGGACTCATCCCAGGAATGCAAGAATGGTTCAACATATGCAAATCAATAAATGTAATACACCATATCAATAGAGCCAAAGATAAGAACCATAGGTCATCTCAATAGATGCAGAAAAGCTTTTGATAAAGTCCAACACTCTTTCATGATAAGAACCCTACAGGAAATTGGAATAGATGGCCTTTACCTCAATCTGATAAAAGCCATCTATGACAAACCAACAGCCAGTATCACATTAAATGGTCAAAACCTGAAAGCTTTCACTCTAAAATCAGGAACAAGACAAGGATGTCCACTTTCACCGCTCCTATTCAATATAGTGCTGGAAACATTAGCCAGAGCAATTAGACAAGAGAGAGAAATAAAAGGAATAAGAATAGGAAAGGAAGAAGTTAAGTTATCACTATTTGCAGATGACATGATACTCTACATAGAAGACCCACAAAACTCCATAGAAAGACTTCTGGATATCA